>JAKTXM010000176.1:0-20785 GCA_030582575.1 Candida buenavistaensis | reverse complement strand
TTATTTATTTATATTTAAACCGATTTCAGTGTATCTATTCTAATTATAATGTTGGCGTCATTCTTTTTAAGATTGTGATTGGTATGTTTGTAAATTGTGTTGATAAGGGTAATAAATATAAATCACAAGTTGAATATATATACCTTTTTTTAAAAAAAAAAAAAGAAAAATAAAAACAAAGAAAACAAATTAAATATACGATAAAATAAAAAAAAAAAAAAAAAAAAAAAAAAAAAAAAAAAAAAAAAAAAAAAAAAAAAAAAAAAAAAAAAAAAAAAAAAAAAAAAAAAAAAAAAGTAAAAAAACTGTTATCCTTTTGGGGGGTGTATGTGTGTGAATAGAGTCATTGTGTCATAGTACATAGTATACATAATGTGTTATATTAGAAATGTTATTTTTAAGTTTATTAGATTTATGTATTTAAATTGCTATTTTGTGAATTATTCGTATAAAGGGATTCAATAGGAATGAAAATAAAAATATAATATGGTTAATTATTTAAAATTGCTTTGTAGACTGTTTATATTATTTGTATTAATTACGGATTAGATTTGTGTTTGTGTTGATTAACTCCGCCTTTGCTATTCTGCATATAATAATTAAATTTTTTTACTCCTGATTTTTTTTTTCTTTTTGTTTTTTCGTTTTTGGTACACAAAATTAAAATTTTACGAAACTTGTACATATGTACACTACTTTACTGATAATTAATTTTATTGTAAATTTAATTTCATTTATATAAAAGAAGTTCAACAAGGTGAATTTTTGGAAAAAAGAGAGAAAAGAGAATTTGACTTTCTTGTTTCTTGTATTAGAAAGGGACAAGTATACTTTATTTTGATCTTGTTTTTTAGTATTTGATTGATAATTAAAATTCAATTTAATTTAATTTAGCTCAACTTAATCCACTTTACTTGGCATCCAATTCCCCTTCCCATCATTCATTTTTTAGTATAAAAGTTTTATACTAAACAACAAAAAATAGGACATTTATATTTAACAAAATATCATTTCTTCTTGTCATTTCAATATTCAATACTTATTACCTCAACATTTATTACTTTGACCACATTCTTTAAAAGTAATAAAAAATATCTAAATTCCTATAAATATCAAGTTCATCAACATTAGTGCTTAGCCTCGTTAATTACTGAAATCTTTCGTATTTTGTAACATTTTCTTGTTTCTTCAGAAGAAAAAAAAAAAAGAAAAAGCCCAAAACCAAAACCAAAACCAAAACCAAAAGAAAAAGAAAAAGAAAAAGAAAAAGAAAAAGAAAAAGAAAAACCAACCAACCAAACCAACTCACACCACAATACAATTGGTATCTAATTTTTTTTTTTTTTTTTTCTTATATTTATTGGGATTATAACTATATGAATCATATATCTATATCTATATATAAATAGTCTATTCCATATTGAGATAAAGAATGAATATTTATCATAAAGCTTTAAAAAATCCCGATCCCCCTAGAAAAAATTCAATTCCTTTAAATTCGTTGCCTTCAATTGATAAATCCATATTTCATACTAATCCTTATATTCAACCAAAATTTGAAAATACAAACTCTAATCAACCTTGTACAAACATGAATTATAACTATACATCAAATGCAAATATTCCATCTTCGTCAGATTCTTCTACTTCTACAAATATTACATCCCATAATGCACCTAGTGATTCTTCAGACCAAATTAGAGATAATATTATGAAGAGAAAAAAAAATTCTAGACGAAAACATCGTAATTCTCATTTAGGTTGTGGAACTTGTAAAAAAAGAAGAATAAAATGTGATGAAACTTTACCTGCTTGTTTAAATTGTTTAAAAGGTAAATTGAATTGTGCTTATTTGAATTTAGATAATAATGCTAGAAATGCTCTTAGAATTGCTCAATATAATCAAACTGTACGTCAAGAAAAATTGGATTCTTCCTCAACAGTACCAAATGGTAATAAATATATTGATGATGTTAAAAATAATACCATTCTAATGCAACAGCAACAACAACAACAACAACAACTTCATCATCATCATCATCATCATCAACAACAACAACAACAGCAGCAGCAACAGCAGCAAAAACTGATCATTTCACCTCATCTTGCTCCAGGTATTGCTATTGTTCAAGGTACACCAATAATTACTACAACAGCTGCCGCTACAGGTCCTTATCCAATTCCACCACCAAATGTACCTACACCAGTTACACCAGCTACTATGCCACCATTTGTTAATTCAGTAATTGGTCCTGGTATCCAACCTTCACCATCAACAACATCCTCAATATTACCACCACCACCAGCAGCAGCAGCAGCAGCAACAACAACAACAACAACAACAGCTACTAACTCTATGCCACCTCCACCGCAACCTATACCACAAGCACCACAAGTATTACAATCTCCTTATGGACCATTAGTACCAGTATTGACTTCAACAGGTTCTGTTGTTTATGCTCCAACTACAAGTTTGGCTCCACAGCCACCAGTAATTACAACTTCTGGTTCACCTCCTCAAGTTTCTCCTATCATTTCACAAGTATCTCAACCAATGCCACTAATATCCAACAATTTACAACCACCAGTAACGTCATCTACAGTTACTACTCCACCTGGTAGTTTACCCCCACCATTATCTACGCATGTATCTCCATTAGCATCTCAACCACAACAACAACAACAACAACAACAACAACAACAACAACAACAACAACAACAACAACAACAACAACAACAACCTTCAATGACACCAATTACTTCCACTGCAGTTAGTGCTGCAACCATTGCATCTCAAAGCATTCCTATAAAAGTTAATCATAATAATAATAATACTAATAATAATACTAATAATAATACTAATACTAATAATTCTAATAATAATAATATACCAAATATATTACCTCCACCAATTAATACAACAAAAAGTGAATTTACAACCAAAACTTCACCTGCACTTTTACCAATGACACTTCCACAATTAAATACTACTACTACATCAAAGGATAGTAATAGTAATACAAGTAGTGTTAAACATTCACCAAATTCATCAGTTACCAATTTAAATCAATTATCAATCAAAGAAGAACAAAATGTTAAATTACCAAGTATAACAACATTAAAAATAGAATCTTCAAAATCACCTCCACCGACAGAAGTTTCACCTATTTCTACAGAAGATGAAAAAGTATCAATATCGAAATTAATTACACAGTAAATAAAACAAAACGTTATATATAGTATACTAATATATATATATATATATATATTAATTTATTTAATCTACTTTTTCTTTTTTAATTTATCATCCACGATTTCAATTTTAACATCATCGAGATTTTTCTCATGTAATAAATTAGTCAAATACTCTTTAACTTCATCAGCCACATCACCCTGGATCATAATCTCCAGTTTCCCCTCAGCGTTTTTCGTGACACTAGCCCCCGTAGCGAATTTCGAAGCAAAAGTCTTACTCAAAGCCTTTACATTAACGTCGGGCTCAAACACCTCCAACCCAACAATGGAAACAATGGACTTTTTCTTATTCCGAGTGATCTTCTTAACAGTGATGACACTAGACAACTTTTCATTCTTGAGTCTCTCCTGTTTGAGTTCTTCCTTCTTGGCCCGTTTGTCAAGTGTAAGATTATCGAGTTCAGATACTGGGACATCAGGGTTGGCTACGAGACATTTCTGTGGGGTGAGTCCGAATTCACAGAATTCACTGGGCCAAGTACAGATACTACAGTAGTTTATTGATCTTGGTTGGATGTCTGTCATTTTTTTTTTTGTTTGTTTTTTTTTTACGAATGTGGATGTGGATGTGGATGGATAGGTGGAAGGTAAGGAGGTGGGTATGGATGTAAAGAATAGAAAATGTAATTTTCTAGAGAATTAAAAAAAAAAAAAAAAAAAAATTAAAAAAATTAAAAAAGAAAATTTTTCGCCCTTGTTTGATTGCGATTGTAATTGCATTGTGTGATGTATAAATATATATATACATATATAGTTATAAAAATAAAAAAATCTCTAAATCTCATATGCTATAAACTCACGAACTGGTCTCTGATCTTCTAAATCAATACATCTCCATAAACTCTTGGTCAATAGGATCTTATCGTCAATAAATTCATAAATTTTACTTAAATAATACCAGATTTCAGGATTATTATACCCAAAGGGCCAACTTAACACATAATCTTCTAATAAATTTTTTAATCTTATAATTGCCGTGTTTAAATCCTTTGTGGATATAAACAATGAATTTTTAGTATCATCATCAACTAAAAATAACTTCAGTAATCCTAATAATGTCATTCCATAATCATGTTTACTAATATATTTATAACTTGGATCTTTACTTAAAATTTCTAATGATCTTTCAAATTCTTGTAATGATAAAAATTTTCTTGATTTACTTGTTAAATATCCTAATGCTGTATATGTCTTGACATTTGGTTGATACACTGTTTCTGCTTCAACAATACATTGTTCACATTCATCTGTTAAACCAACTTTCAAAAATACTCTTGATGTCCATAACCATATTTCTTGAAGAATCTTTCGTTCAATAACATTATCTTGATGTTGTTGTTGATGATGATGATGTGTTTTGGAAGGAGTCGTCGTCGTATCTACAATCTTTTCATCTATTTCAATTATAGAACCTGAAGAAGGAGTAGTAATCGATTCACCGCCACCATTATTAGATCTAAAATCTGGTTTTTTAATTCTCAGTTGAACAGTAGAATAAAGTTGTGATCCTCGTCTTCCAATTGCTGAATCTTTAGATGTAATATTTGATGAAAGTCTTTTTAATTTATCAACTCTACTACCTGCATTGGCAATTATACTTCCTGTTCTACTTTGTTTTTTGGATATATCAGTAAATACATCAGTATCAGGTATAGGTTCAGGTTGATATGATTCAATATCATCAAGATGGAAAAGATGATTATGATTATTATGACCTTTTGTTTTTTTAGCATCAGGAGATGGATCAATAAAACTTGGACGATGAGACCATTTATCCAAAGTACCAAATTGTCTTGATGATTGACCTGCATCTTTACTAGTACTCAATTGAACATCAAATAATTCATGATATAATACAAAAACTTCAGATAAATATTCAATCATATAATTAGCTCCATGAATCGATTCTAAAACAGCTAATTGAGTCAATTTTAATTGTAAAATTTCATATTTAGTTTCCATTGTTAATTTAATATTTCTTTGACGATGTTTTAAAATATATAAACCAGATATATTTAAAGCTTTATTAATAAATTTTTCTGGATTTCTTAATTTAGGTTGATTATTTTCATCAGCACCATTAGTCAATTCATCTGGTAAAATTTTGGTTGTATTATCAGTTGGTTTTTGTACATCATTATTATCATTATCAAAACTTGATAATAATAAAACTAATAAATTCCAAGTTTTGAATGATTCTGGAAATTTCTTCAAAATAAATTTGCTCAATTTTAATGCAGATTTTAATGAACCAGAATTTGCTAAAGATAAAGCATAACTAAACAAATAAAGTACATTTCCAGTAGAATTAACAATTAAACTATTTTTATAATTTTTTAAAACTTGACCAATGTTTTCTTCTAAAATTGTTTGATTTGATGATTCAAATGAAGCTAAATAATAATAATAATAACCAATAGAATACCAAGCTTTAGAAATTAATTCAATAAATTGACTATTATCTGATTGTAAAATATTCAGATTATACTTATGATAAAGAAATGACAACGGATTTCTATTTCCTGCCTCTTCTTCATTATCATCATAACTCAAATCTATCAATTTCTGTAGTTCACCCAAATATTTCTTCAAAAGATCAACAAATTTAACTAATAATTGATTGACTTCTAAATCATTGTTGTGTTGAAATTTTTTATTCTCTCTAAAACTTTTAATAGGATTGAAATGAATGATACAAGTACTGAAAGTATCAATAATTGACAAAATATCATCGATATAACTTTGTTTCAACTCTTCGTCCTTTTGTACATAATCAATATAAGTTTTAAAAGCAGCCAATGCTTCATCATATTCATTCAAATCAATCAATGTATAAATTAAATTCGATAAAATGACTTTACTTTGAAAAGTTTTAGTTGTAGCATTCAAAAGTAATTTCTTTGAAATTAAAGGTGTGACAATTGATAAATTAAATGGAACATAACTTAATGATTCATAAAGGTTATTTATGAAATCATTGATTTCTTGTGATTCCACTTGATCATCAGAATTTGGAAATTGACCTTTAACTAGAATTTTTTCTTCAATTACTTGAGTTAAGAAAGCAGTATATTCCAGTTTAAAAGATTTACTAATTAAATTATGATTTTCTGGACGTAATAAATAATTTGAAAAGGCAACAACTGCTAATTTATTATTAAAAAATGATACATTTCTTAAATTATTGGTGAATGAAAATGGAATGGAACCATGTTTAGATAATTCTAATGCCAGTCTATTGAATAATAAATCCAACCAATGATTAGCAACTACTTGAGATTTAGCTAATGGTTTACTAAAATTTTGTAAATAATCCAACCAAATATTCAAACCATTAGGACCAGCACTTAATCCTAATAACACATAATATCTGCATGTCAAATATTCAATAAATTCAAATTGATTCAAACTAGCATCAGTTACATTACTGTTAGTTTTGACTTTAGGGGTGACAGGGATTGCGTTTAGTCTTTGACTCATTTCAAATAAATTATCTTGTAAATAAAACAAATGAGCCATTAAAACTGTTGAATATAAAGTTTCATCATAAGTTTTAGTTGTATTTTCATAATTCAAACTGATTGAATTAGCGTAGTTGATTAATTGTTGTAATTTATCCTTTGCTGAAGAACTGTTTTGAGTTAATAAGGATACAGGTAATAGTTCATCTTTGTAAAGTTCATTATCGATTAATAATTGTAATTGGTAATCAATAAATACTAACTGTTGAAAATAGTCTTGAGATTGTTGAAATTCTAGTACGTTTTTAGGAAAACATCCGAAATTTAAGGTACGAATGTACTTTTCATTAATTGAATTTTCAATATACATTTGATGTTAACACTCTGATTCGATGAAAAACGAAATATGATTAAAGTTCTTGCGTATTAATAAATAACAATATAAAAATGAGGTGGGGTGGGGTGGGGTGGGGTGTATGTGTGTGTGTGTTGTTGTTGTTGTTGTTGTTGTTGTTGTTGTTGTTGTTGTTGTTGTTGTTGTTGTTGTTGTTGTTGTTGTTGTTGTTGTGTATTTCTAAAAAAAGTAAAAAAGAAGGAGAATCTTGTTTTTATATAAAAAAAAAAAATTAAAATAAAAAGGAAAAGAAAGACAATGTGTGAAAATCAACAAATAATTGAAAATACGCAATGAATAAATTACCTAAACAAGAAAGAAAGAAACTGACAAGCCAATAAAATGTCGTATTTCCTTTCTTTTTTTATTATTATTATTATCATTATTAAACATAATCTTTAATATTAATATGTAGTAGAGGCATGTCACTCTATTACCCCATCCCACATAGATATCATTATACATCAAACGCACTACAAAAGGATTGGTGCCCACCCCCCAAAAAAAAAAAAAGTATATCTCGACACGTCCTTTTTAATGCAAGTTGAGGAGGTAAACTGAACTACAAGATACAAAAAAGACAAAAAAAGACAAAAAAAAAAAAAAAAAAACATCAAGAATCATAACTCAATCTCGGTACCTTTATTTTTCTGTTTAGTTTTTGTTTTTTTTGCACCTGATTCTGTTCATGGTTTATAAAAAGGTTGAAATGGAACCGCGGGACCTTTCTTTTCTTTTCTTTTCTTTTCTTTTCTTATTATTTTTTTTTTTTTTTTTTTCGTTACAACCTCAACTGTATGGCCGCTTCTTAAGAATTAGAAGAACTCAGGCGATATTACCCCGTTCCTCGTCTCCGTGTCAATAATGTTGAGCATCAACTTCAACTGTACTATTTCTTAAAGAATTAGATGTGGAGAAACTGTAAATCCCAATTTAATTTTTTTTTTTTATTTTAATCTTTTTATTTTTTAGTGTTTCTCTCCCCATGTGACAAAGTAACATTCTTCTCGCTGTGAAATTTTATTGCCAGCCGTGGTAGGAAGCTAAATAAAAAAAGAAAAGAACAGAAATGTCGTTTAATGTCGTGGATCGGTAATTCATAATACCAAAGAATACTCACTTTGTTGAGGTTTGTAACATTAAGACCGTAGATATCATCTCGGCGTATTCTAAGAGTGTTGGTTACATAATAACACGTTCTACGAATGATTATGAAGCAAATTGATTGAATGATATTAAAGTCCTTCTTACACTAATTATGGGGCCGCATTCTCCAATTTACCCATAATGTTTATTTCTTTTACGTAGGCTAAGCTGAACTGATTTAGAAAAGAAAGGGGATATATGCATAGAACGTGACTATAAATTAATAACCTCTGTGGAACATTGGTGATTGTCTTTTCTTTTTTTTTTTTTTTTTTTTTTTTTTACACTCAATAGCTTAATTGCGAATTTGCGTTACCCTGCAAATGACTATACCATTTCTTTCCCACCCTACATCTATACCTCCTATTAACAGGCACTAAGGTTCAATTAAAACAAAAAATAAGCCCACCCATTATAACGCGGTTCAGCTCTATGAAACAATGTTAATTGTGAACTTAAAGATATAATCAATAACAAAAAATTTTGCAGCAATTAATATAAAATGACACCAACAACTTCATTGGTTTTTCAAAATGAAAGAGTGCCCAATTTTTGAAATAAATCAGTAGTTTTTCTTTTTCTGTTTTTTTTTTTAATCCGTTTCATTTTTTAGATAGATAATTGATATCGCTTTCAGCATTAAAGACATAGCGGATATTAAAGGAATAAATTTTGCAAGTAACGTTTTATACTTGTTTTCAATATCCATTTCATTTTATTTGTACCAAACACGGTCAACAAAGTAAGGAGATATCAACCCAGCTATAAGGTGTTAAAGTGGAAGAAGATATAGGCAAGTCTCACAGAGAGAGCTAAGTTGTCATTGTGAAGAACAATCCAATTGTAGGGATTTAAATAGACAATTGAATATACTGTTGTAATCTACTTGGATTGGTGGCGTGCTTTATAACATGAGGTAATATTGTATATGTTTTATATTGCTATACCAAACACATTGTTTGTTTGTTTGTTTGTTTGTATTTTTAAGTGCTGATTCCCTACATATCCACATCTTCCAACATTTTACACCCAGAAATAAAAAATTATCTATACTAGGGATCTTATAAAAGTTGACACAAAATTCGAGACTAGCGACGACGAAAAAGTGATCATGAAGAATTACCCAAACATAAAACTAATAGAAGAAAAACTCCTTCTAATTCTAGCATATTTTTTTTAGGTTGGGGAAATTTAACTGGAATAATTGAATTAATCAAGGTCTTTACTATTCTAGCTAAAAATGAACAAAATCGGCGTCCATTGAGTGTGTTGAATAGCAGTATATTTTGTTTATGTTCTCAAGTACGGGCTCGTCCTTTCTTTTATATAGATTTCAGTTGTTATAACTTGAAAACTTAAACAATTACCTTGACTTCAATTGTCGGTGTAAACACGTTGTAGAAAAAAAAATTGCAAACCAAAAAAAAACTCTCTTGCGGGGAATCGAACCCCGATCACGCGCGTGACAAGCGCGTATTCTGACCGTTAAACTACAAGAGAAGAACCAGTAAGAAAATTAACTGATTTACAAAAAATTAAGAACTCCGGTTTTCTATACCTTGTTATTTTTATTATTTTTTATTTAATAAAAATCTTCAAAGTAAACTACTTTTTTTCAATTTTTTGACTCTAATTATATTAAGAGTATGTTTTCTAGATTTTAAACTACATGATAATGTATTTTTATATAAATTAAAGGTTTACAGATACAATTGATGCATGTTTTTTGCTGAAAAATGATACCAAGTTTTACTTTTGAAAAAATACAAAATGGAATCATAGAAATATATTACATTATTGAAAATCAAGAATCAAACATATAGCATAATATAAGCTAGAATATAAATAGTGGTTACTCACATATCATTAAAAATATTGTCTAATTAGGTTGAAAAAAGGAGAAATTTGCAACTGGTGTTTATTTTTATATAAAACTATAAATCATTGATTAAAATTTGGAGCAAAATAACTTAAATATACTCCGAGTATTTTGTAATTTTATAAAATTTACCTTAAACTTTGCTTTAAATGAGTCTTATTCCAGTTTAAGACACTTTTGTCCAAAAGCTTCAAGATTGGAATCACTTAAAACACATAAAATTTTACCATAGTAACACCAATTAGTTTTGAGTTAACTTGGAGAGTATTTTAAGATTATTGAAATTATAGAATGTTGATATCTTTTTGTTTTTCACTAACTCCAATCGAGGAAACAAATTACGCCGGTACATTTCACTTTGAATACAAAATAGATAATATTAAAAAACGTAGTACTTTGTATAATAGTATTATTAATATTTCTAATCTAACATAAGAGCTATAAAGCTTTTAGTTGTCAGTTTATTTTATGAAAAAAGATACATACAGCAAACCAGTTAAACATCGCAAAAATTTATTTTTAAGAAAATGTACGACTTTTCGTACTCGCAAGAATGGTTTAGTGGTAAAATCCAACGTTGCCATCGTTGGGCCCCGGGTTCGATTCCCGGTTCTTGCAATGTTTTTTAACATGCTCGTTAACTATTTTATAAATACATATATGTTTATATTTTTTTTTTTTTTTTCAATTTATTCATTTTGAGTTCAATGGCATATTCATGATTTTGCAACACCTACGATGAGCCTCTATCGGTAACGCACAATCAAAGAGGCTTATGGAAAGATACGATGTTACTAAGAATCTATTTTTCTTGGCATGGGAGTGCAAGGGATATTGCGGACTTCGCAGAGATGTACTTAGTGTAGCACAAATGATTTGTACTAGAAGAGTTGCTGTGTTTGTGGTGAAAATGCCTGAGTTATAGAGATACCTGAAAGATACAAGTACCTGAATAGTCCTTGAATTTTTTTTTGGTAAGGTTTTACAAAGATTTCATAAGAACTGAATACTCAAAAAAAAAGAAAAAAAATGTAATACTACAAATACCGACTTGAAATATAAATATTCAATGTCGCCATATACCCCCTGTTAAAATTAGATGTCGATGTGAAGTATGAATTATAAAATTCAGGAATATAATGGGGCACCAAACAAGCTTCGGATAAAAGTAAACGTCGTGTGACTGCATATTCTCCCACCCCACCGTTTCTATTTGTAGTAATTATAGATAATATCGCGGAGTTTCAAGAAGGGACACAATTGGAAAGTCAGGAGTTGAAATGTAATGAGATCAAACTCCAGACTACTTTATTATAGTAGGTTATACAATTGACACAAAGTTATTTTACTCAAAACGGAACATTAATTTTAGCTTTTGCGTCAGTTATATGCAGTACTATTGAATGAAAAAAATTTCATGTATTATTAGATTATTAAACAAACTATTGAATCAAACACTGCAAACAAAACAGCTAGGTTATCAAAAACTAAAAGTACAAGATATAACAAAAAGAGTCCCATGAGTTTTTCATTGTTAAAAGAGTAGCAAACTTACCATGTGGAGTAGTAGAATTTTTTTTTTTTTTAAAAATTAAAATGAAATGACAATGACAAACAGACGGCAATAATTTTAGATTTTTTGTTGTTAATTAAAATTTTACCCCACTTCCTTTCTTGTTTTAATTTCCTCTCTCAACTCCACTTCGTTATAAACACTGTGTTTAATTGGAATCTAATAATAGTGTAGTATATGTGTATGCAATCAGACACCCCCAAGTAAATTAGGAAACAATATGAAAATAACCCCCCCTCCCCCTTGTTGTCAAACTCTTTCCTTTTTTATTTTTTTCTTTTTATTTTTTCTTGTTTTCCATTTACTGGTTTGATTGCAAACTAGCAATATTATCGAATATCGGTTGTAAAGTTGGTGTATCGGATAGTAAATTCATATCAATCTACTTTGCCGACCACGCCGTCGTAAATATGTACACACAATTAAGCCTAGAATTTGATCCAATGTATTGGAACTACTAAAATTTAGAGAGAAAAAGAATTTTTTTTTTTTTCTTTTTTCCTGTTAGTAGACAATACTAACAAACATTACCTAATTAGGCAATTATTAGGTTTCGATGATGTACTACACCTTAATAATATAAACAACCTTAACTATAACGTACCGCCACTTTTTGCGTCTTCTCCTCTCTCTCTCTCTCTGGTCATTTTAGTGTAATATAAAATTTTGTTATAAAAATTTAATTTTTATAACCTGATCATCTTAACTATATATACGTTTGATTCCCTAAAAAATTTTTTTAAACTATATATATATATATATATATTTATATTTATATATATTGATATTATTATACCATTTTCATTTTTTGTTTATTTGCATTTCTAAAATACCCTATTCCCCCTTGTTCAGTTCTTTTTCTCTTTGGCAAATATTGTTGTTTATTATTTCCCTACGTTAACTGTTATTATTATATTTATTATTATTATTACTATATTTATTATTTCACATCTAGAGATCAATAATGCCAAAGCATCAACAAGGACAACCTTACTCAGGCTACTACAACAACAGGTCTCAAGGCCAGCCGTATTATGGTTACTATTCAGGGTTCAATAAAAGTGCATCGGCTCAAATTCATCATTTGGCCAGATCAATAACCCACGGTGCACAGTCATATTATGATGACACTTATACAACTACAACTGCACACCCCAATGGTATTAATCCAATGATTGATAAAACTGATCCTACTTTAGATCCAGAATCTCCTTCTTTCAGTTCAAAAAGATGGGTCCAGAATATGTGGAAATTATATCAAAGTGATTCCGAATATTATAAACCAGGTAAATTAGGTGTGGCATATAAAAATCTTCGAGTTTATGGTGATGCTATCGAGAGTGATTATCAAAGTACTGTTTCAAACGGTGTCTGGAAATATGGTAAAAAATTGTACAACAAATATTTTACAAAGGATAATGACGATTACGTTTTTGATATCTTGAAGCCAATGGAAGGTTTAATCAAACCAGGTGAAGTCACAGTAGTACTAGGAAAGCCTGGTGCTGGATGTACTACTTTTTTAAAGACAATCTCCTGTCATACTGAAGGATTTAAAGTTGCTGATGGTTCCATCATCTCTTATGATGGTATCACACAAGATGAAATCAGAAATCATTTAAGAGGTGAAGTTGTTTATTGTGCTGAAACAGAAACTCATTTCCCTAATTTAACCGTTGGTGAAACACTTGAATTTGCTGCATTAATGAAAACACCAAGAAATCGTCCTCTGGGTGTTTCTCGTGAAGAATATGCTAAACATATTGTTGATGTCGTTATGGCAACTTATGGTTTATCACATACAAAGAATACCAAAGTTGGTAGTGATTTTATTAGAGGTGTTTCTGGTGGTGAACGTAAAAGAGTATCTATTGCTGAAGTTTCATTAGTTCAAGCTTCTATTCAATGTTGGGATAATTCTACTCGTGGTTTAGATGCTGCCACTGCATTGGAATTTATTTCTTCATTAAAGACATCTGCTTCTGTTCTTAACGACACTCCATTGATTGCTATCTATCAATGTTCCCAAAATGCTTATGATTTATTTGATAAGGTTGTTGTTATGTATGAAGGTTATCAAATTTTCTTTGGATCTTCACAACGTGCTGCTTCCTATTTCAAAAAGATGGGATTTGTATGCCCAGAAAGACAAACCACTCCTGATTTCTTAACTTCCATCACTAGTCCAGCAGAAAGAATCATTAAGCCAGGTTTTGAAAGATTGGTTCCTAGAACTCCTAAAGAATTTTACAGATATTGGAGAAGATCTCCTGAAAGACAGGCGCTTTTGGAAGAGATTGATGAATATTTGGACAATTGTGAAAATTATGATCAAAAACAAGAAATATTTGAAGCCATCAATGCTAAGAAAGCTAAACATACAAACAACAAATCTCCATACACTGTTTCATTACCTATGCAAGTTCGTTACATCATGAAGAGATATTGGGATAGAATGAAAGGTGATGCGATAGTACCCTTGGCTACAATTGCTGGTAATGTTGCTATGGCATTTATTCTTGCCTCGGTATTTTATAATTTAAAACCTAATTCATCATCATTTTATTACCGTTCAGCAGTCATGTACTACTCATTACTTTTCAATGCTTATTCATCTGTTTTGGAAATTTACAACATGTATGAAGGCAGAGCAATTGTTGAAAAGCACCGTGAATACGCTCTTTATCCACCAATGGCTGACGCTATAGGTTCTATTCTTTCAGATTTACCATTGAAAGTTGTATCCAGTTGTTTGTTCAATATTATATTATACTTCTTGGTCCATTTCAAAAGAGAACCAGGTGCATTCTTCTTTTACTTGTTGATTAACTTCTTTGCCACTTTATTTATGTCACATTTATTTAGAACAATTGGTGCATTTACAAACACATTAGCAGAAGCAATGACTCCTTCATCCATTTTATTATTTGCCTTGTCTACATTTACAGGTTTTGCTATTCCAGTCACTTATATGCTTGGTTGGTGTAAATGGATCCATTGGATCAATCCATTGGCATACGCATATGAAGCTTTAATGGCAAATGAATTCCATGGTCGTTCATTTGAATGTAGTAATATTGTTCCTAGTGGTTTTGGATATCCGAAAACTGGTAATTCTGTTGTTTGTGCAAGTCTTGGTGCTATTCCTGGCAGTTTCACTGTAAATGGTGATATGTACATTAAAAGTGCGTTTGGTTATGCTTGGAGTCATGCATGGAGAAATTTTGGGATCTTGGTTGCATTTGTTATTTTCTTATTTGGAACCACATTAATTTGTGTTCAAACTAATAGATCAATGGTCCTGAAAGGTGAAATCTTGGTGTTTAGGAAAAAACATGTGAAAAAAATGAGAAAGATGGAAGAAGATGAAGAAGCTTATATGGAAGATCAAATGGCACCTTTGGATTTCAGTGGAAGTACTGAATTTTCTGATTATTCTTATGATTACATGGATCGTAAGATTTTGGATACTGCAAATATATTCCATTGGAGAAATTTATCATATACTGTTAATATTAAATCTGAAGATCGTGTTATTCTTAATGATATTGATGGTTGGGTAAAACCAGGTGAAGTTACAGCTTTAATGGGTGCATCAGGTGCTGGTAAAACAACTTTATTGAATGCTTTGTCTGATAGATTAACAACAGGTGTTATTACATCAGGTACAAGATTAGTCAATGGTGGTGCATTGGATGACTCATTTCAAAGATCAATTGGTTATGTTCAACAACAAGATTTACATTTGGAAACATCTACTGTCCGTGAAGCTTTAAGATTCTCTGCTCGTTTACGTCAACCTAGAACAGTATCAGATGAAGAAAAAGATCAATATGTTGAAAAAATTCTTGATTTGATGGAAATGAAACAATATGCCGATGCTGTAGTTGGTGTTCCAGGTAGTGGTTTAAATGTTGAAGAAAGAAAACGTTTAACTATTGCTACTGAATTGGTTGCTAGACCTAAATTATTGGTCTTTTTAGATGAACCTACATCTGGTTTAGATTCCCAAACTGCATGGTCCATATGTAAATTGATTAGAAAATTGGCTAACCATGGTCAAGCTATCTTGTGTACTATCCATCAACCTTCTTCTATATTGTTGGAAGAATTTGATAGATTATTGTTATTACAAAAGGGTGAAACTGTTTATTTTGGTGAATTTGGTCCAGGTTGTCAAACATTGATTCAATATTTTGAACGTAATGGTGCTGATAAATGTCCAGTTGATGCTAATCCTGCTGAATGGATGTTGGGTGTTATTGGTGCTGCTCCTGGTACACAAGCAAATCAAGATTATTACCAAACTTGGAGACGTTCACCAGAATATCAATTTGTTCAAAGTGAATTACATCGTTTAGAAGATTTGCCTGGACAAGCCACTATTGATAAAGACCCCGATACTAATAATTCTTACGCTTCACCGATATGGAAACAATATATAATTGTTCTTTACAGATTATTTCAACAATATTGGCGTACTCCATCATACATTTATTCCAAATTTGCTATGGCTATCTTGTGTTCTTTATTTAATGGTTTTACATTTTACAAAGCTAAAAACACAATGCAAGGTTTACAAAATCAAATGCTTTCAATTTTTATGTTGTTTGTTGTTATGACTACATTGGCTCAACAATATGTTCCATTATTTGTTTCTCAAAGAGATTTATATGAAGCTAGAGAAAGACCATCAAAAACATTTTCATGGTTTGCATTTGTTGCTGCTCAAATCACTGCCGAAATCCCATATCAAATTGTTGCTGCTTCCATTTCATTCTTTTGCTGGTACTATCCAATGGGAATGTACCGAAATGCTACACATACAGATCAAGTAACTCAACGTGGTGCATTAATGTGGTTAACCGTAACACTCATGTTCATTTACAGTTCTACTTTGGCTCAATTGTGTATTTCATGGAATCAATTGGCCGATTATGCAGCAAATTGGATTTCCTTGTTGCTTACTATTGCAATGACATTCTGTGGTGTTATAGCTACTAAAGATTTCATGCCTCGTTTCTGGATCTTTCTTTACCGTTTCAATCCATTCACTTATTTGGTTTCTGCTATGATGTCAATTGGTCTTGCTAATTCATATGTTAAATGTGCTCCAAATGAAATTTTAACTTTCCCACCAGAAACCCCAGGTGTCCAACAATGTAAAGATTATATGGGTGCTTATATTAGTATTGCCGGTGGCTATTTGTTGAATCCAGAAGCTACTGATGAATGTAAATTTTGTGTCATGGATAAAACAAACCAATATTTACTGTACTTGAACATATCTATTCATAATTTTGGAAGAGATGTTGGTGTGTTTATTGCATTTATTATTTTTAATATGGTTGGTACTGTGTTCTTGTATTGGTTATTCAGAGTTCCTAAAGGAAGCAGAGACAAGAAACATATTTTTGATAAATTGACATTCTTTGGTAATTATGATAATGAAAAAGTTTAACGAACAAAGTTTTTTTTTATATATATATATTTTTAGATACTTTCATAAATAACTATACCCCCCTCCGTTTTTTTTATAATATATTCTTGTAGAAGTTGATTTTTCAAATGAAAAATTTATCAAAATTTAACAATTATCGAAGCGCAAAAATATTTTTACTTTGCTTAAATAGCATAACCTCATTCAAACAACATTTCATAAATTAATTACAACCATACGAATAATCAAAACTATAATTTAATCTCAATTAAAATATAAAAGGTGTCAAAATGAACTGGGGGAGAAAAAGCGACAATTTTCAAAATCAGCAAATCGGTCCTATAGTGTAGTTGGTTATCACCCAAGGTTTTGATTTGAAACCTCCTTGTAACTCCGGTTCGAATCCGGATAGGACCTTTCTTTTTTGCCAGCACAACCATTAAATGGCTATACTTTAAATTCTAGATGTAGGTATTGCTAGGCGGTTAGATAGGGGGTTCCCTTTCACTGAATGGGGGTTAGAGTGGATGTAGTCTGCATGGGTTACTCTTTTTTTATTTTATTTTTTTTTTTTTGTTATCCAAATGTTGACTGGTTTATGAATAGATTACAAACTGGATTTGTTTTTAAGTCCTAAAGTACAACAACCATGAATGATTCAATTACCAGTGGGGTCGTACACCTCTAACGCCGATGTATGTGTAGTATTTAATGGTGTAGATAAGTGGAGAAGAAAAAAAAAAAAAAAAAAAAAAAAAAAAAAAAAAAAAAAAACTTTCCTTATATTCCAACATCAATGTCACAACTAGATAGCACCTCTGATATTCTATCAGATAATGAATTAGAAGACGAAGAGAAGGAGGTAGCATATGATGATACCGCAACTATAGTTAATTACACCACTTCGTTCAATCTTTTGGAATCCCAAGATTGTCCCGATATTCGAAACACCAGATACAAGTCACCAACTGAGCACTTGAATTGTCCAATATGTCAACAACCATTCATTGACCCATTAACTACGATATGTGGACACACTTACTGTAAGGAGTGTATTCATGAATGTTTCAAAATGACCAAACGAAATAATCGAACAGATGAAACTACTGGGTATTGTCCGTTGGATAGAACACCATTGGATTCAGCAAATATAAATGATTTATTTCCTACACCTTTGATTATAGCCAATCTAATAGATGAATTAAAAGTATATTGTGCCAATCATGAGCGTGGATGTGAATGGATTGGAACTAGATGGGAATTTGAACGTCATGTTAAAGATGATTGTCAATATACCGGTATTCGTTGTAATGGTGCCCGAACAGATGGAAGTATTTGTAAATTGGTAATTGAAAGGCGATTTGAAGATAAAGAAGGTTTAGAATGTGTTCATAAGATATTTGAATGTGAATATTGTAATGAGAAATTGACAAAGATTATTGAGGAAAAACATTTGGAGAAACATTGTTTGTTCAATTATAAAACTTGTGAAATTTGTGATAATGATATGATACCGGCAAAGAATATGAGTAAACATCAAGAAAATTGTCTAAAAATGGGTCGATTCAAGTGTCCTGCGCACGTAATTGGATGTAAATGGATAGGTACAAACGAAACATCATTGGAACTTCACCTAGAAAGTAACTGTCAACTTTATCATTTTCTCCCTACTTATACATCAATGCTGGAAAAGGTGGATGCACTAACACTAGAAAATGAACTACTACAAAAGCAAATCAATAAAATGTTAGATTCTGTGATAAAAGGTAAAATTACAAACTTAGGATATAGTGAATCTATTGAAGAAATCAACAAATATGGTTCGATTGAGGATCAAGACAAATTAATATACTTGAATTTTGAAATTGATAGATTAAAATGTGAAATCAATGAAAGAATAATCCCATTTATGAAAAAATCTAAAGCCAATGAACAAGAAAACATGATGAACAATTTACTTAATGATAATTTCATGATGAGAGAAGATATGAATGTTCAAAGAATGATGATTAATAGTCTAAGAAAACAATTACAGTTTTTATTATTTTCAAGAAATAGAAGTGGTTTAGGTGGTATTCCAAATCAAACAATGTTTTCAACTGATGAAATAGGGCCAGGAGATATTTATGAAGCTGTTTCTAGAAGCAATTCTGAAGAAAGATTAAACTTGAAGTTATAAGCAGGAGAATGTTTTATCGCCCGGGAGGTGCATGAAATTAAAAGAAAATGTGGGGATCTGCTTGAGGTTTCCCCTTTCTGTTTTTTTTTTTTTTTTTTTTTCTTTCTTTTTAAAAGGTAGATGAAATATAACATTATTTGTATAGAAAAGAGTATTGTAATTTGTCTCTCACATGCAAGTCTGACACTTCCATGCCCGACAAAAATATCACAAATAGCTCGGGTAAAAATGTGAAGATGATTTTACTCCAAAATTTGATTGGGTGTTATCACTAAACACTTGAGTACTAGATGATAACCTGATGCTAAAGTGTTCTACACCCCTCCAAATTTATCAATCACCAGCAAGTAAAGAAAAATTACCCAAAATAGTAAATTAAGTAAAAATTTCACTGTCGTTGTTTTCTTTTCTTTTTATTTTTTTTTTTGGTATAATTCACACGTCTAGATATAAACTATAACTCAATTATGAGCCTGGTTCAATCTTCTCCTAAATCACAAGTATCACAAATCGAGGAATATATCACAATAAACTCAACAAAATTTAAAGCAAGAATATACATATATATATATATCAATTTGATTGTCAGTCTATTTTTTTTTTTTTTTTTTTTTTTTTTTTTTTTTTTTTTTTTTTTTTTTTTTTTTTTTTTTTTTTTTTTTTTTTTTTTTTTTTTTTTTTTTTTTTTTTTTTTTTTTTTTTTTTTTTTTTTTTTTTTTTTTTTTTTTTTTTTTTTTTTTGTTTTCCTTTTTTGTTGTTCAGGCACCCGTGTCCTTCCCTTTGGTCTCCTATTTTTTAACAGACACTCAAAATGGAAACATTAGAAATTCACTCTAAAGATTTTCTCATTAAATGGATCAATGCCCCAGACAATTCAGTTATTGATTGGGAAGCTAAACCATTAAAAAAATCAATCAATTTTGCATTTTATAAGAAGAAAGAAGAAACCCCAAATGAATCTCAAACTTCATTGGATAGTGCTGCTACAGTCGCTGACCAGCCACCCCCACCATCACTTAAAGCCAGATCTAGATCTGCTTCTACTGCATCAGTTAATCAGTTCACCAAACCAAATGATGTTTACAGATCCAAATCTAGAGCATCCACTTTGTTGTCCATTCACGAATCGGATTTAGACTTGATCAAAAATTACAACAAATTGGTTGCCAATGAATTGATCCATGGTAGATTGGACGTCGATAAAGGTGGAATGTTTGCTTTTGTTTTTGACAATTCATTTTCTAAAACAATAGCTAAATCTGTTCAATTCTCAGCTAAAATTGCTAGCAAGGCCCCAGAAGAACCAATTCCAGAACAAAAAGTAGGCGAAGTTCATGACCAACACGTATTTGACGAAAATGATGCTGCACCTGGTGATACATTACAAAGTGTCATGTTAAAAAAAAGAAGAAAGAAGTTACAAGGTTTCACTAAACGTTATTTTGTTTTGAATTTTGG
>JAKTXM010000175.1:0-20984 GCA_030582575.1 Candida buenavistaensis | reverse complement strand
ACTACAAGAAAAGGTATTGCTTGATCAAAATTCTAATGGACATTGGAAAATCACTTTACTGAATTTAGAATTATTACTGAATTTACAAGCTTATTTGGAAATTCCGAGCAGATTAGACATTTTACTATTGTTTAACAAAGAAGCTGCAACTGAACATCCATTGATTTCAAGACAAGCATTACAAGGTATAAGCCGTATTATTAACAAGCTTTACTTATTGAGTAAATATGATTACAATTTGAGGCTGATGTACGATTTGAACATTGTTGCACCAAGTTTAGTATCTGTGGATACTAGACCAGAAAATGGAATATCCTATAAAGAAAAATGGCAAAACGAGTTACAAAATACAGAATATCCTGATTACTTTATTGATTGCAAACCTAATGTTGGTTGGTTGTTTTGGAAAGATTCGATGGTGGCTCTGAGCTCTTCCCCTGTTTATAAATTGAATTTAAACGAATCTGACCATGCTACGATTAAAACATTTGCTGAATTTATTAACAAGGATTGGTTTTTAAAGATTGTTAAATTATGGGTCACTGATGGTGAAGTTAATTCTGCGTTCCAAGTATCTGATGTTTTTTTGATTGCTGGTTTAGTTGTTTTAATTTCTAATGGGTTGACTAGCAATTTTTCATTCGATGATTTGTTAAGTGTTGTTGATGAGATTTATGATCCTGATGAAAAAAGTGCTCACATTATAACTTGTGAATTAATTATTGGTATATTATTTGGATCTAAGGCGATGTCACCAGAACTTTGGGATAAAAGAGATGAATTTGTGAGTAAATATTTGAATAAAATTTTGAGTTATAATTTATCTCCGGACACTATTGGTATTTGGACACTTTTTTCAGTTTGGTTACCTAGTCATATTGATATTAGAAGATTTCCAAAAGTTTTTGATGTAATTTTTAATTTCCAATTAGATCCAAATTCGGATTCTGCATTCAGAGATTCATCAAGAATAACATTTATCAGAGTTGTAACTGGTGCTGTTTCTTGGAGATTAGGAAACCCAGATAAAGTATTAGAGTTTTGTTTAAATAATATTAATTATAAATATGCTACGGTGAGGCAACAAATTGGAAATTTAATGGCCGTGTTATCATTTAATTATTATGTGGAATCAATAGCTGATAGTAAATTATTTTTGAAGAATGCTAATCATAAAAAAGGGTTGATGTTGTATAATGAACGGAATAGTTGTAAAATTGTTTCAATTGTACCTAAATTATTTGATCAAATTGAAACTTGGAGAAAGGAAGTATACAATTTGACTCCTCAAGAAATATTGAAAACAGATTATATTTACACAGCTACTACTGTTTTGATATGGATAAGACAAGAATTGAATACTAATTTATCTATAATGTTTGAATCATATGTTTCTAGTTACCTTGTTCCATTTTTATTGGAATTAATTAATTTAAGAGAAGTATGTCAATTAGGAAACATTGATCCAATCACTGTTTTGAAAAAAGTTTCACAAATTCCATATAGTAATGAATATTTAGAAGATATTATTACAATGTTGGAAAGTTATGCAAATAAGGAATTGAATTTAGTACAAAGTTTAGTTTTGGGGGAATTCACTGAAACTGTTTATTTCAAGAATTTATTTAAATTGACAAAACCACAAAGACAAAGGGTTTTTGATTTATCCAATAAATTATTATACAATAAACATGTTGAAATTAGAGAATCTGCGGCCGATACATTATCTGGATTGATTCATATTTCACCAGTTGAAGAAGTTGAAGAATTAGTTGAAAAATATAATGAGCGTTATTCTCAACAATTGGATCGAATTAGGAACAAGTATCGCAAGGGTGGGTATAAAAACATGGATAATGAAGATATAATTGAATTACATGGTGCTACATTAGGTTTAGGTTCATTAGTTCATGCTTTTGCTTTTTCATCACCACCACCGAAATGGGTTCCTAAAATTTTGACTACATTGGCGAACAAATCGACTGGTATTCCTGGAATTGTAGGAAAGACTGCAAAGGAATCACTTGGGAAATTTAAGAAAAACAGACAAGATAGTTGGCATATTGATAGTAAAGTGTTTAATGAAGACCAAATTCAAGATCTTGAAGGTGTTCTCTGGAAGAGTTATTTTATATAGTTTTAAAAAACGATGTTTATTATTAATTTTTACAATAGATAACGATTACAATTTACAGTGTTACATATAAAATCATGAACAATATTTATTCCCCCTCCCCCTCTGTTCTCTATTTCTATTACGTCAAATTAGTAACTTCGAATAAAAAATTGGAAAAACTAATAGTTGCAGTTCCTGATAAATCCTTATCATATCTTTTAAATACATCGGTTAACTTTCTCAAATATACCAATAATTCAATAAAATTATCAAACTTCAATTTTCCAACTCCACCATTCTCTTGTAAGGCGTATCTTTGAAATAAATGTAAAACCAAATCGATATCCAATTTATACCCAATCTGCTCCAATATTTTTTGAAATTCTCCGAATGAAATATCTCCAGATTTATCACTATCAGCTTGTATGAACAATTTTTTATACGCAGACAAGTATTTCCACAAGCTGACAAACTGTTCAAAATTTAACGATTTGGTAGTCGAATCAGCACTTCTGAAAAGATTAATCATTAGCCTTATAGTAGATTCTTGAAATCTGGTACGATCAAAATTTAATAAAGCATGAGATAATTCCTTAGCGGATATTCTACCTGATCTATTAGTGTCCACTTTGTCAAACACCCCTCTCAATTCAATCTCCAATTTTTGTTTGGAAGATGCGCCTGTTTTAGTAGTCTCCAAAGACTCTCTTGAGACATTTCTGCCTGTGTAGTGACCATTCGTTGAGGTTTGTTGTGGCGGCGACGAATGTTGTTGATACTGTGGGGTTGCATTAGATGGTTGTTGTTGTGGTTGTTGTTGTTGTGGTTGTTGCTGCTGTTGTTGATAACTTGGGTGTGAAGTGGATGAACTCTGAGAATATGATGGACGTTGCTGATAATTCATTGGAGGTGGTTGATTACTGTATTGCTGTTGTGGAGGTATGTTCTGATAGGGTTGCTGATATGAGCCATGTGGTGAAGCATGTGATTGTGGTGCTTGTTGATAATAATTCTGTGGTGGATGGGTATCGTATTGTTGATAATGTTGTTGAGTTACTGGCTGTTGCTGATAGTGTTGTTGAGGTGCTTGTTGTTGCTGATAACGTTGTTGTGCCGCATGTGGTTGTTGTTGAGGTGGAGGTCTATAATTGACCTTTTGTGGGATTTGAGACGGAGCTTTTCTATTGGAGCTATGATGAGAATGATTGTTATTCAGTGGATGCAGCAGTTGATATGACTGTTGCGGAGTTGGTTGTGGAGGCAAATCATTCATATTGAGTCGATTCTTTTCTATTCTTTATATTTTTTTGTTTTTTGTTAATTATAATCGGGCTAGTAATAAAAACAATCCTTGAATGCAATTGTTTAGTTTCTTTTGACGCTTATAAATAGATTAACAATTTGTATTGGATAAAATGTCAATATAAGATTCTCGTAATTTCTGGGACTCTTAATACTAAAAAAATTGTATTCTAATTAAAACAGAAAAAGGAAAATTCAACTTTCAGGGAAAGTTGTGAATTGCGACTTACAGTAATAAAATAATAAAATAAAATATATAACTTGATCAGTACACGACCAAACCCATCATGTCAAATATTACTACTACTCATTAATAAACTACACCCTTGCAATGTTAATTAACACTTAATATATATTGTACATGAAAATATTCACGATAAAAAAATTTTTGTTTTTGAGCTATAATATATATCTATTTAACTCCCGTTAATTTCATACATTTCTTCAATCCGTTTAAAGGATTATTGAACAAAAAAAAAATATATATATATATATATATATATATGCCAAAAACCCTAAAATACAATATGTAGAAACAATTTATATTCCTGACATTTAATCTCTAGCTCTACCTCTGAAACCACCTCTTCTTGGACCACCTCTGGCTGGTCTTGGTCTTTCGGCTGGGGCATTCTTCAATCTGGTCAATGGCAAGATACCTTCTGGGATGTTTAATTCAGTTCTTAAGAATTCAACACCTTCATCAGTCAAGGTGTAGTAGTAGTATTGCCATGAGAATTGGGTCTTGACAAAACCTTTAGAAGTCAAAGATTGTAAAGCTTTGATGACGTACAAGTTTCTGGTATCAATTTCATCGTGCTTTGGTTGATTGAAGTCTTTTTTAGCGACAACGACACCTTCTATAGAAATGTGTTAGTATATCTTTCTCTGTTGATAATCTAGAATATTCCTAAAAAAGTGACTATCAAACACAGGAGGGTATTTGCAATTAGAACCTCTTTATTTAGTACCATATTGAGTGGTCTATTAGTATCCATTTAAATTTTTAATTCAATATTGCTTTATAATAATCGTTTGTACTAATTCTTTATTATCTTGTTCTAATACCAATTAATTTTCTTTCTACCCTAAGTTCATAGTCTCTATTTTTCTCTTTCTCTTTCTTTTCAATATTCATATTCATTTAAACATACCTTGGAAGAGGTATTGGTGGATCTTCTTTCTGTCTTCTTTTGGAATTAACATGCTGTGACTTGATTGATGGTTTCGAAAAGAATTCAAATTTACAATTTTTCAACAAGTTGAATCCTCTTTTTTTTTTCGCTACATTCTAGCGTGTGTGTAAAGTTACACAGCAGAAGAAAAAAAAAATTTTATTAGTAGTGTAAAGTTATTAAAAGTGAGCACCACGTGGAAATACAATTATATAGGGCTATAGCCCTAGTTTGATACATCAAACAGGATATTTGTTGCAAACCAAGCTTTTTCTACAAGACATAATCAAGTTTATAAGATACATTAAATTATTTCTAAACACATTTAATAAAATTCTATTAAGCTTCTGTTCTTTTCTTACCAAAACCTTTTAAGTAATTAGTAAAAGACTCCTTTTCTTCTTGTTTTTCGACGTCATCCAAACTTTGCTCATTACTTAATTTATGATCTCTCATGAAAAGGGCTGATATGATCATTGGGGCAACAAATGCAATACAAATAGTCATCAAAATTCTTTGTACATCACCATATGCATGAACAGCAGCTTCTCTTTCCGGGGTACCCCAAACATATTTAGTAGCAAATTCATAGGGACTGGTATAAATACTAGTAGCCAAAGTAGCATCTCCTGTGTATCTAAGTAATCTAGGGTACAACATTTGCGACCAAACAGCACCGGCAACGGATGAACCAACTGCATAACCAACTCTGTAAGTAGTATATAAAGCCGATGAGATAACTGCCATATGTTCGTGACTGACACAACTTTGAGCACTAACATTGATTGGGTATGAGAAGAAAGCAGTACCGAATCCCATCAAACACATACCTCCAATAATACCCGAATGAGCATGTAAATTTGATCTGAAATGGTACATTATACCGAAAGCTACCATCCACATAGCACAACCAAAAACAACAAATCCCTTCAAACGCTTGAAATAAACAACAAATAAACCAAACAAGAAACCGGCAACAACCGATACAAATGAAGAAAGACTTGAAATTCTAGTTGCTGAAGCTTGTGATTCATTAACTGCCACAACTAAAACAGTGTACAAAAAGTTGGCTTCGACGGCGAAAACAAAATCAAAAAAGAATGAAATCAGAACAACTGACCAAATCCCACGATCTTTCATTAAATGGAGTGGGATGATTGGGTCTCTTGCCCCGTAAACTTCCCATAGAACAAATACTGGAAGTAAAACACCACCGATTACAATTGGAACAATGATATGGGCTTTCTTCCAAGTTGTACTGATACCACCGGCAAGAGTCAATGGAACTAATAAACAACCCAATGAAACAACCAAAATTAACAAACCAATAATGTCTAATCTCCAAAATAAGTACTTGGCAAATCCAACGGCACCTAATTCTTGAAACTTTGTTTTTCTTTGTTTAAAGATTCTCCATTCTTCGGTTTTACCAGCCAACCAACGCATATGAATCATACAACAAACCAATGGAATGCACGCCAATGGAAAAATAAAAGCCCACATACCAATACCCCATTTCCAGTTGGTACCAACTGCAGCAGTTACATTACCAGAAATCCAAGTATTAATGATAAATGGGAATGAAGGACATAAAGTAAAAAACAATCTCCATCTCAAGGATGAAAAATCGGACAAAATAAATAATAACACAATAATTATACCAGAGTACCCAATTTGGAACAATACTGCACCAGCGACATAAGCATTAATAGTTGGCAGCTGGCATTCAATGATTGTACCAACAACGTAAAACAAAACAGCAACAATAAACAATTCCAAACGACCAAAAACATCGGATAATCTAGCATAAACAGGTTGAGAAGCAGCGGCAGCAACACCAGTGATGGCATTGACGGTAGTTAACAAACTATGTTCGGACCAACTAGCAGTAGCGTAAGCAGTATAAACGTATCTTGTCTGACTGTCTAAACCATAAGCATATCCACAAAGGAATGCAGAAAATCCTAAGATCAATTTGAACCAGAAAGTATGTTTCCATTGATTAGCTAAAATTTCAGCTTTTTCAACTCCTATGGACTTTTCCTGGACCAACGCTTC
This sequence comes from Candida buenavistaensis, assembly GCA_030582575.1. Lineage (NCBI taxonomy): Eukaryota > Fungi > Ascomycota > Pichiomycetes > Serinales > Debaryomycetaceae > Candida > Candida buenavistaensis. The sequence continues at coordinate 14,333 of JAKTXM010000175.1, read as the reverse complement.
ATCAAGTGTGCATGATTGTGTATATTTTTCATTTGATTCAGATGGGGCTTTATCTTCATCTGAAGATTGCTTCCGCGATGGATCATATGACGACATAATTATTTGTGTGGTGTCGGAACAAAAGTTGGTGAGCAGAAATGAAAATGGAGCAATTGAAAAGAAAAAGTGGACAAGTCAATGGTTATTTATATGGAGTAAAGGCGGCGAGGAGATGTGATAAAAAAGATAACAATAAGAAGCATTACAGATTATAAAGTGCCGTATTCTATTGTTTTTTCCTTTTAAAGTTCAAGAAAACAAGAAAAAAATAGAATAGAAAAAAAAAAAAAAAGGTTTTGTGATGACTTGCTGGTTTGATGAATTTCAATTGGGAAAAGTACTTTCCGTATGTTCTATTTTCACTCTACCCTAGTTTGCCATCTCTACCACACCTCATTGGTAAATATCAATCATTCATTGTCTGCGTATTTTGAAAAGAAGTTTGTGAACCCTTAAGAATAGATTGATCAGATAAAGTATAATGAAAAAAATAAAATATTACTCAAGAAAAAAGAAATTGGCAATTATGCACAAAATGATAAATGTTCTGAATAAAAGGAATTAAGATGTGGCAATCGTAAATGATACCCAGATTGGATTTATTTGATTGGCTAAATAGTATAATCTACTTATTTGCTCAACAGGGAGTCATTCCCGAGCCTCGCAATTAAAAAAAAAAAAAACAAAAAAAAAAAAACTTTAACTTTGTGATGAACGGAAAATTGACATATATTCATCCGTATCTTATTACAAATTAGTAAGATTAGTAACCTACATTCTCGGTATAAATTTCGGAAGCAATACACTTAGTGGGTTTCCCCTTCTTTTCATTCGTTTTGAGTTTTATAATGTAACATTATGCAAGAGTGGTTTCTCCTCATTGTTAACCAAATGAGCTTTCATAAATTGCTTTTTTTTTTTTTTTAGGGAAAAACCACTAAAATTGTGATCATCAAGATATGGGATCTGACGCAATTACATGTTGCAGTGCCGAAGTCGTATTTATTGTTGTGATACAATTAACTGAATTGGGATTGTGCCATACAGGGCAAATTTGTTCAGGTAGTATTTATTGATTCATTTCTGAGAGACGGTTTTTTTTTTTTTTCCGTCTTTACAGCGCCACAAAAAAATACGCCAACGCTTATTGGTCCTGCATGTGATGAGATGGAATTGATAAAAACAAAAGTACAATGTTGGATACTAATTATATATTTAATCTCCTTAAGAATAAAAATGTACATTATAAACAGAGTAGTCTACTTGTTCTTCACCCAGTTTTTAGTAAACCCTGTTATATAATTTTTCAAAGAATCTTTTTCTTCTTGTTTCTCCACGTCATCCAAACTTTGCTCATTAGTCAATCTATGATCTCTCATAAAGAATGCAGATACTATCATAGGAACAACAAAACAAAGACATATAATCATCAATATTCTTTGAACATCACCATATGCCTGTACAACTGCTTCTCTCTCTGGTGAATGCCACATATAGGTAGCAGCAAATGCAAATGGGTTCGTGTATATACTCGTCGCCAAAGTGACATCTCCAGTATATTTGAGTAATCTTCCAAATAAAATTTGGGACCACACTGCACCAGCAACAGAGGAACCAATGGCATAACCAAGTCTACCGACGGTATATATAACCGATGAAACAATTGCCATATGTTCGTGGCTGACACAACTTTGAGCACTTACATTGACTGGATGTGTAAATAAACCAGTCCCCAAACCAATTACGCACATACCTCCAATAATACCAGCACGGGCATGCAAATCAGTTCTATAATGATACATGATACCAAAACCAACTAACCATATGCAACATCCAAATATGACAAATGGCTTTAAATGTCTAAAATACACAACAAACAATCCAAAGATAAAGGAAACGATGACAGCTACAAAACCATAAAGTGTAGCTATTCTAGTTGCTGATGTTGTGGTTTGATTAACTGCAATGACTAAAACTGTATACAAAAAGTTTGCTTGAACAGCGTAAGCTATATCAAAAAAAAAGGAAATCAGCATGACTGACCAAACACCTCGATCTTTTACCAAATGGAATGGAAGAATTGGGTCCTGGGTACCATAAATTTCCCATAGGAAAAACGAAGGAAGTAAAACACCACCAATTACAATTGGAACAATAATATGGGCTTTCTTCCAAGTTGTACTGATGCCACCGGCAAGAGTCAATGGAACTAATAAACAACCCAATGAAACCACCAAAATCAACAATCCAACAACATCTAATTTCCAAAACAAGTACTCCGCAAAACCCAAAGCACCTAGCTCCTGAAACTTTGTTTTCCTTTGTTTGAATACCCGCCATTCTTCAGTTTTACCAGCTAACCAACGCATGTGGATAATGCAACACACTAAAGGTATACATGCTAATGGAAAAATAAAAGCCCACATTCCAATTCCCCACTTCCAGTTGGTACCAACAGCACCAGTTACGTTTCCCGAAATCCAAGTATTAATAATAAATGGAAACACAGGACACAAAACAAAGAACAATCTCCATCTCAATGATGTAAAATCAGATAAGATGAGCATTAAAAGAACAACAACTCCACTGTAACCAATCAGATAAAGCACAGTTCCTCCAACATAGGCATTAATAGTTGGCAGCTGACTTTGAATAATAGTACCGACAACATAGAATAAAACAGCCACAACAAATAACTCCAAACGACCAAATACGTCAGATAATCTAGCATATACAGGCTGCGAAGCAGCAGCAACGACACCAGTAATTGCATTAACAGTGGTTAATAAACTATGCTTGGACCAACTAGCAGTAGCATAAGCAGTATATACAAACCTTGTTTGACCATCTAACCCATATGCATATCCACAAAGAAAAGCCGAGATTGCCAAGATAATTTTCAACCAAAAGGTATGTTTCCACTGATTTGCTAAAATTTCCGCTTTTTGAACACCAATTGATTTTTCTTCAACTAATTCGGGGCCAACTACAAGTGGGAAGTTGTTTTTTTCATCAGATGATATTTGTTCATGTTTTTCTGAAGGACACTTATCTTCATCCGAAGAGTGTATCCGAAATGGATCAATTGATGACATTATATGAAGTATTCTTGACAGCACAATGAAAATTGGGATAGATCTAAAAATTGAGGAGACCGCAACATTGGAAGAAAATTGACTTGTATTTAATTACCAGGCCACATATGTATAATCAAAAAGATTAAAATAAAACCAATTAGATTCCCATGATCGGATTAGAAGTATTGGAATTTAAACTTTTTTGGTAACAAATTCTAAAATTTTTAAGTACCATTGTAGGGCCAAGCAAAAAGGAATTCTGGCCAATGCCCCTGCGGTGGCTAACTAACTCTATTTTGGTTTGAATAAGGTTTTTATTTTTTTTTTTTTCTCTTACATTTACCACTCTCTCTTCGCATATAATCTTTTGTGGAGCAATAGTTTCAGCCGTTCCAACAAAAGAAGTTGTAACTATTCGATCAGTTAAATACACTGACCAACTTTAACTATAGATTGATTAAATACCCTTCTTTTTTAAGAGATTTATTTAAATTGCTACCTATGGCTAAGAAATTTTACATAGTATTTTGAATTGCGTACGTTTGTTCAATCCGTTAACTCCATCTAAACTGAATTAATTACCGTAACATGGTGCAAATAGCCTTTTCACCCTTAAAAGAAGTGCAAGTTTGTGCACGCAATAAATGAAATGAACATTTCCATCTGAGATTAAGGAGATAAGAGACTAATGAAAAATATTACATCATTTACAAGAAAATGGGCACACTTGGAAATAACTTCAAATTTCGAGACTCTAATTGGAAAGTACCATTTGATACGTCCATTTATCAATTGTCATATTTTAATAAAGTACTTCCTGAAGAAAAAGTACTCTTGTGGATGTTATTAAGACCAGAAGCCAACAAGTTTTATGATTTCGGTGCAACAAAAAGCTGCTTGATTAGCTTTTCTATACTAGCCAAGAAAAGAACGGGTTTGGTTTTGAACAATGCTACAAAATCGGGTTTGTTTGATTGGCTACCCCCGAGAGGAGTTTATTTTGCGACAGTATATTTGCCGACTGTCGCATTTAACTATATACGTGTCTTCTCCTATTGCTGGGGTAGATTAATGAACGAAAATTGGTATGTGATTAGAGTAAACGGTAATAACTTGGAACAGTGAGAAAACGAGGGGAGAGGGGGGGGAAACGCGTTTTCTTATAGCGCATGATAAAAACTTTATTTAAATTTTCCCAAGCAACTTTACTCAAAATTACTATACTTACAAATGTAGTAAACATGGAGCTTCTTCATTCAATAATATTATTTGGGAACTAAATTTTTACGCAAATTGATTTTTGGTGATAATTTGAAGTAATTGTAAACTAAATTTTTTTTGTAGTAAGTCAGTATATTAGATATGTTGTGAGAAACATTAAAACAATTTTGACCAGTCTAAACAAACCTTTTGAAAGTTGTATTATATTTTTGTTACAAATATCTGGTCAGATACTTCATGTGTTAATATCTTATCGTACGGGTAGTCTTGATATGTAAAACACACATTAATATTTCTTAATTTTGTGTTCAATGACGCAAAATCATATCGTGACAAGTGAAGCAGTTTACTCTAGTAACTGTAAACACTATTCAAATCAGAGCGTATAGTATGATTCAATCTTTCTCCAAAAAATATATTATAAATATGAGTAGTTGTCTTTTTTCTTTTTTTTTTCTTTTTTTTTAATTAAGGTTTAGTGACTTCGTATGCTTAGGGGGTATTGGCTCCTAACCAAATTAATGCAAAATTGTTTAGTTAATTTTGTCAAGGATAGGAAAGCGATTCCGAAAATCACTGGAAGATATATTGCGAAAGGGGGTTAATACTTTTCATAAAGACGCTGATATCACCATGGATGCTAAATCTTAGTTTTTATCCGATTTTATCCAATCACCTAGCAAACTATAATTCATTATCATGAAACATATTATTTTAACTGTATTTTTAATTGATTTGCAGCCCCAATGTTATTAAAGACTGATTTTTGATAAACCAATGCTTTTTTTTTAAAAAAAAAAGTTAATTACAACAGATACACGTTTCATGGTGTTTCTAACATCAGAGAGGTTCGGTGAAAACCATGTTCAATAATTGCTTAATCGATTACTCTACAAAATTTTTAAAAATATTATTGAATAAACTAAAACAAATAGTAGATTTATCCTATTACTTTTTGTTTTTTTCTTCCGATGCTTTTGAAATAATCTCTGAAAGAATCCTTTTCTTTCTGTCTTTCAGCATCTTCCAAACTCTGTTCCGTGGTTAATTTGTGATCTCTCATAAAGAAAGCAGCTATTATCATGGGAAGAACAAAGCAGAGACAGATAATCATCAAAACCCTTTGAACATCACTATAAGCCCTAACAACAGCTTGTCTTTCTGGTGTACCCCATGAATATTGAGCAGCAAAAGCAAATGGACTTGAATAGATACTGGTAGCTAATGTTTCATCTCCTGTATATTTAAGCAATCTTGGATACAACATTTGTGACCAAACGGCACCTGCAACAGCAGAACCAACTGCGACACCAAGTCGATAAACGGTGTTTATCACTGAAGTAATAACAGCCATATGTTCGTGACTGACACAACTTTGAGCACTGACATTGATTGGGTAGCCAAAAAAGGAAGTACCAAACCCTAAAACACACATTGCTGCAATAATACCAGCACGGGCATGTAAATCAGATCTATAATGATACATGAGACCAAAACAAAGCATCCACATGCAACATCCAAAAATGACAAATCCCTTTAAGCGTCTAAAATAAACAACAAATAAACCAAAGAAAAAGGTGACAATAGAGGAAACAAAAGCCCAAAGTGTAGTGATTCTGGTGGCCGATGTTGGAGTTTCATTGACTGCAACAACTAATAATGTGTATAAGAAATTGGATTCAACCCAAGAAACAAAATCTAATAAGAAAGCAATTATAATGACAGACCAGATACCACGATCTTTTACTAAACTATATGGAAGGAGGGGCTCCTCGGTTCCATATACTTCCCATATAAAGAAAACAGGAAGTAATAAACTACCGATTACAATTGGAACAATAATGTGGGCCTTTTTCCACGAGCTTTGAATACCACCGGCAAGAGTTAATGGAACTAATAAACAACCCAATGAAACAACCAAAATTAACAACCCAACAACATCTAATTTCCAAAACAAGTATTTAGCAAAACCCAAAGAACCTAGCTCCTGAAACTTTGTTTTCCTTTGTTTGAATTCTCGCCATTCTTCGGTTTTACCAGCTAACCAACGCATATGAATCATACAACAAACCAATGGAATGCACGCCAATGGAAAAATAAAAGCCCACATACCAATACCCCATTTCCAGTTGGTACCAACAGCTCCAGTTACATTTCCTGAAATCCAAGTATTAATGATGAATGGGAACGTTGGGCACAAAGTGATAAACAATCTCCATCTCAAAGATGAAAAGTCCGACAAGATAAGTATTAACATAATAATAACACCAGCGTATCCAATTTGGTAAAAAACAACACCAGCTACATAAGCGTTGATTGTTGGCAGCTGACTTTGAATAATAGTACCAACAACATAGAATAAAACGGCGACAACAAATAACTCCAAACGGCCAAACACATCGGATAGTCTTGCATATACAGGCTGAGAAGCTGCCGTTACCACACCAGTAATTGCATTAACAGTGGTTAATAAACTATGTTCGGACCAACTAGCGGTAGCATAAGCAGTGTAGACAAACCTTGTTTGACCGTCTAACCCATATGCATATCCACAGAGAAATGCTGAAAATGCCAAAATTAGTTTCAACCAAAAGGTATGTTTCCATTGATTTGCTAAAATTTCAGCTTTTTGAACACCAATTGATTTTTCCTCAACAATTGGTTCGTAAATTGAAGATGATTGAATTTTTTCATTTGAATACGAAGGAGCTTCATCTTCATTTGAAGAAAGTATGCTCAATTGCTGCAACGCTGACATAATACAAAATACAGTAGAATCAAAATTGGGATGAATCTTAAAAAAAAAAGGGAGACGTTGTAAGCACCGAGAAAAGCTGGCTCGTATTTATGTAGTAGAGGGTTTGAGTGTATCAGATGAAAAAGATTATCTAATATAATATCGCATTGAACATCTACACTTGGATTGCGAAATGGTCTGATTAAACTTTTTTGGCCCCAGAGGTTTGCCTGCGCCTTAGGACATAACGTGGATATTAATTAACTTTAGTTGCTGATTGGTTAAACCCAATAATAAAATTATATACCCACATCGCATTTAATTTTGTGTGACTGTTGAATTAAAGATGCAACAGCTAGATCGACACGGTAACAATAGAGAAACTTTATTTTTATTTTTTTCTTCTATTTAAATACATTCTTTTGTGTTAGATTGATATATCCTGCATCGCCAAACGGTTTATCAAAAGTCACATAAAATTCGATATATTATTCTAATGATTTATTTGTGCACTAGCTAATGAACGCAAATTAATCCTCTTAAAAAACAAACTCTAATATACTAACTAAATGAAATCTAATTAACAAGTATTTTATTCAATGGGAATGAATTTCTAACTCTTAATCAATTAGTCTTTTAATTAAGTCATTAATTTGTAATCCTTGAGCTTCACTCCTTTGAAACTTCTCCCTTGTTCAAAAATTTTTCAACTTTTTCTCCCGACACAAGAACAAAATCAATATACTGGATTAGGGTGTACTAACAACCAAAATTATTTATTAAGGTTTTGTCCGTCTGGTGAACATTCTGGAACCCTCTTGGTATCAAGACCGCCATGCAACCGTCTACAAGTTCATACAATTTACAAAACTTTCACCCAAGCTATTTTAAATTGAATTAAATATGTCGATGAAGAAAAAATCTAGATAATACTTGAAAGTATGGAAATATATTAATAATCATATTATTATTGAAACTTTATACTACTTTACACGTTTAGTATGGGGAATCTCTAATTATCTACATCCTTTCTTCTTCTTCTTCCAAAACCTTTCACATAGTCTTTCAACTTTTCTTGTTCTGCTTTCTTTTCAATATCTTCCAAACTTTGTTCGTTAGTCAACTTATGATTTCTCATAAAGAGTGCTGATACAATCATAGGGACAACAAAACAAAGACAGACTGTCATCAAAATTCTTTGAACATCACCATATGCTTTAACAACTGCTTGTCTTTCTGGTGTGCCCCATGCATATTTAGCAGCAAAAGCAAATGGACTTGAATAGATACTAGTTGCTAATGTTGCATCACCTGTATATTTAAGCAACCTTGGGTACAAAGTTTGAGACCAAACAGCACCGGCAACAGAGGAACCAACAGCCCAACCAACTCTATAGATTGTGTACATAGTTGAAGAAACAATGGCCATATGCTCGTGGCTCACACAACTTTGGGCACTAACATTAATAGGGAAAGTAAAGAAACCAGTACCAAAACCCATGATACACATACCTGCAATAATACCTGCACGAGCTTCCAAATCAGATCTGTAATGATACATAAGACCAAAAGCAACCATCCACATAGAACAACCAAAGATTACAAAAATCTTTAAACGTCTGAAATAGACAACAAATAAACTAAAGCAAAGGGCAACAATAACAGATACAAACGAATAAAGTCCTCGAATTCTAGTTGCTGAAGTTGGAGTTTGATTGACAGCAATAACCAATAATGTATACATGAAGTTAGCTTCAACTGCAAAAGCAAAGTCAAAAAAAAATGAAATCAGTACTACAGACCAAATACCCCGATTTTTTAATAAATAAAGTGGAACCACTGGATCTCTTGCACCGTAAACTTCCCATAATATAAATACTGGAACCAAGACACTACCAATTACAATTGGGACAATGTTCAGTGCCTTTTGCCATGAGGTAGTGACACCACCAGCAAGAGTCATTGGAACCAATAAACAAGCTAATGATACCGACAAGACAATCAATCCAATAATGTCTAATTTCCAAAACAAGTATTTAGCAAATCCAAAGACACCTAATTCTTGGAATTTGGTTTTTCTTTGTTTGAACACTCTCCATTCTTCAGTCTTACCAGCTAACCAACGCATATGGATCATGCATCCAATTAATGGTAAACAAGATATTGGGAAAATAAAAGCCCACATACCGATACCCCATTTCCAATTATTACCGACACCGCCTGTAACGTTACCAGAAATCCAGGCATTTATAATGTATGGGAAAACAGGAGATAATACAAAGAATAACCTCCATCTTAATGATGAGAAATCAGATAAAATAAGCATCAAAAGGATAGTAACACCACTAAATCCGAGTTGATAAAAAACAGTACCAGCAACATAGGCATTGATAGTTGGCAGTTGGGATTGGATAACGGTACCAACAACATAGAACATGACAGCAACAAGAAATAATTCTAAACGACCAAGCACATCAGACAATCTAGCATAGACAGGTTGGGAAGCAGCAGCAACAACACCGGTAATTGCATTGACGGTAGTTAACAAACTATGTTTTGACCAACTAGCAGTAGCGTAAGCAGTATAAACGTATCTCGTTTGACTGTCTAAACCATAAGCATAACCACACAGGAATGCAGAAAATGCCAAAAGAACTTTTAACCAAAAAGTATGCTTCCATTGATCAGCTAAAATTTCAGCTCTTTGAACACCAATAGGTTTTTCTTCAGCATTTTCTTCATCAACCGTGACTTGAACAACATTTTTTTCATCTGACTCTGATGGTTGGACGTCATCAGAAGAAAGTTTTCTCAAGGGATCTAAAGCTGACATTTTGTTTATTGATATAAAGTTAGGGAACTCTTGAGGAAAACTTTCTTGTATTTATATCATAACTAAGATGACTATGATTATTAACAACTAATAAAATGGAACATTACAATCAATAAACTCAATTGGTGTGTCTAAAAATCACAACCGTAAATGCTAAGTATTTTTATTATAATGTTAAAATTAAAACAAGAAAAATAAGAAAAGACACACATCCAATGGTCTAATTGGGGAAATTAAGCATTTGTGGAATTTTGATTTTTCCTTAGTTAGCCGTACTATTCAAACAATAGCAATAACTGTTGCATCCTCACGATAATACAAACAAATTAATTGTTTGTACAGAGGTGCATTACAAACGATTTTTAATGATTGACTCATTACTGGGATATATTTTAAAAATGGTTTGTACCTCCCTCGAAGATCAATCAGATAAGGAGTTATCAAAGAAAAAAAAAAAAAAAATTGAGATTATTGACAAGAAATTTCCAAAACAATCACAAATTGATGAAAAATCATAAATTTAACTTTAAATAAATATGTGATATTTGTTACCCCAGAGAGGATATTGTTAAAATTAACGAATAGGAGTAGATTGAATTTATTTTATCAAACTGAACACTTTTCAAGTCAACCATTTATTGCCATAATACTCGAGTACCTCTAAGATTTTTTTCAAAAGAAAAAAGGTAAGAAAACATGTTGTAAAAGGATATATACATATATTAATATTTTGGACCAAGAAAAGATCGAGTTTGTGGTTATGAGCAAATACCCCAATTTGGATTTGCTTGATTGGCTACTCCATCAAGTTAATATATGTTTTTCTTCTGGGGCGACATCCCGACCGTCGCATTATTTTGACCTTTGTGTTAAAGATCTTGACTAATCTTACGTAAATAATTCATTCAGCAAAGTTCAACACAGATTTCCAGAAAAAAGGGGGGCTATGTGGCTAAAATCGTACAACATGCAACTATAAATTAACGCAAGACCACGATTGGACGAATGCATGCAACTTTGGCTATCGATGTACAATTGGCAGCAACTATAATTACAGTGGTTTAATTTACACGACTAAATGCATAGTAATAAAACCTTTCCAAAAGTCGATTTCTCCAATCATTTGGCGTAGTCGCACTAAACTCGTCTGGTATCGTTTCGCATTTACCCGTCAACTCAAGGAGTTCATACGAACTCAGAGACGAAAGTCTTATAAAACGCGGGTGGGAAATTCGGTGGTACTCCCCATCCCTTAGAATGTTGCTCTTGAGAGCTTAATACCATAGCGTGAAAACGCATGGGCGGCGTTACAAGAAATATACACGAAGATTGGACTGTAACAGGTTCACTTCGTATGGGAATGGCGCCGTGGATGGTTGGCTGTGGTTTCTAATCACAAGCTGTTTAGTGCAATATGCGAACTTGAAATATTTCAAGCACCCGATACCGATCATCGATATCAGACAGGTTTTTTTTTTTTTCTTTTTTTATTTTTATTTCCTTACTTAAGTTTACACGTTCTTGGTGGAGATCACCGGTTCGAATTTGAATGATTGAAAAAAAAAAAAAAGTAAGAATAGATAAATAAATTTTTTTTAAGAAAAAGCTCACAATCATCATCACTACACAACAATGATATTTGCAAGTATACGGCGCATTTTTCAATCATTCCGTACAGAAGAAGAAGAACGGATGTATTCGCGTGCTGCTTTTTTTAATCTACTTGGGTTTCTTGGATCATGTGTTTTGTTTTCCTTTGTTGCTCAACGTTTATCACGAAATCCTCGAGAATTGGCTCACATAGCAAGAGCAGATGCATTGATTAGAGCTATTCAATCGTAAATATATATATATATATATATATTATACATGGGCTGTCTAGATATACAAAGAAGATAAAGAGAGAATTTAAATAATGAAACAAAAATAAAAAAGACAATGGTTATTTACATAATAGAAGAATTAGTTTTGACGTCTATAAATTAGGTTATTTTTAGAATCCTTTGCCTCTAATCAATACTTCTTTACACATCTCATACGCCGTCCAAGATATAGCGGTACTTGGGATATTAAAGATGACTCTTGGCTTCAAACCTTTCCAAAATGCACCCATTCCACCCAGTTTAAGTAATGCTTCAGCTGCACTTTTGAATCCTGTGACATGTCTGAATTGTGTATTATGAGATATTCCTTTAGTTTGCAATACTGTTTTGATACAATCGAAGGGGGTAGTTAAAGCAGCAGCAATACCACCAGCTATACCACCACTAACACAATGCAAGTATGGATTATAAGTATGGGATGGATTTAATATAGATGAGAAATATTCATAAAATCCAAAATTCAAAGCTGCAAAGGGAATGTTTGTTAAAAGTGTAGTTGGATAAGAAATATAAAATGCACTTATACCTTCTCTTTTATAGATTTCACCGGCGAGTTTAAACAATCTTACTGATGTTGATTTGCCATCTTGATAAGCGGCATTTGCTTGCATTCTTTGTTTCAACATATCAAAAGGAGTCATTAATGCATCAGATGCAGTAGTACCCGTTATACCAGCACAACTAGCAATAATAGGATGATTCTCATCGGTGACAATTTTGTTCAGATGTGGGGAATTTGTCAATCTATTTACTAAGAAAGTTTTAGTCGACTCAAATACTGAGAAATATATAGCATGAGCAGGACCAGCTCCCAATATGACTGAAGATACACCTTTCCATAACGCATAAAACCCTTCAGTTGAACTGATTTTAGATATAGATTTTAATAAACCACGGGATATTTCAGAACCTGAAAGGTTCATTTGCATTCTAGTTTTGATTGAATCGATGGGGAACATCACTGTATGTTCCATTATACCCGCCAATGCACCAGCTGTTAAATGTGCAGCCAAAGAAGCATCGTCTGGTAATGCTTCGTAATCTATTTCAACAGGATCTTTTGGCATAAACTGAATTTGATGTTCCATTATACTCTATTAATCTTTTTTTTTTTTTTTTTTGGGGTGGGGGTAACTATAAAATCAGTTTCAAATGAGTGGTACTTTCGACTTTAAATCAACAAAAAAAATATCCAATTAGCCAAATACGGTAAAGTGAACAATATATAAATGAATATCTTGTTATATAAAAACCTTTCAGTGTGTGGATATACAAAAGAAAAGAATTTAATACGTGGGGAGGACCAGAAGGGATTTTTTTTTTTTTTTTTTCGTTCGTTTTGAAATTTTTCGTTCGGGTTAGAAAATTCGCTTCTCTTGGTTTAGTTTGTGATAGTTTTGCTATTTTCTTTCAAATATACCACGGGTCGTTAAATAGTTAGTTATACTCTTCAAACTATCAAGGGTATTTAGTTTTATTAAATAGTTGCACTTTGGGATAAATATTGTAAAGCAAAAAATCACAATACAATCTGTTGTAAAGTAGATAAACTTAATCGATAAGATGGTCTAGATTGCAAGTATTAGTTTGTCTGTTGAAAATTTTTTTTTTTTTTTTTTTCTTCTGTTAACGGGCGGTAGAAAAACAAAAGAAAAATTCTTCTCCAATCTCGGGAATTCACAAGTAATGAAAATCTATATGACCAAAAGATTTAAAATATACTATTATATTAAAGTAAATGACAATTAGAAATATATATAAAAAAAAATAGTACTAAAATTATAGATTTTTTGTCTACGAAGATTTGGTTTATTTATATCTAAAGTTCTCTCCACATGTCGATGTACCTTTTTTTTTTTTTTTTTTCTCTTCTTCTTCAAATACCGTGTCAACATAGATAGCAGATCTTTTTATAGTGGCGTTACAACCTGAAACATCTTCGGTAAAATAACAAACACCTAATTTATAAAGATTCCGAGTAAAAAGTTCTTACATTCTTCATATGATAGACGAAACAATATGGGTGCAAATCTTTTACTAACAGTCGCAGTGTGAAGATGACTATTTTTTATTCATTTATTTTTTTTTTTTTTTTTCATTATTGCGGATATCGGGATAGTCCAGCATCACCACAATGGTTCCAACTATTACTCGTCAAAATTATATATGCATTCTATTTTTGTTTCTTTTTTTTTTTTTTTTTTTTTTTTTTTTTTTTTTTTTTTTTTTTTTTTTTTTTTTTTTTTTTTTTTTTTTTTTTAATTTTCATATATATTACTTAAAGAATTATACACAAGTCATATCTCAAACCAATGGACTTTGCTTGATTTCCATATCGTATTGTTCAGGAACAATGGTTTTGACTTTACCAGTTTTAATACAAGATTCAACGTTTTCAGCAACCCAATCTTCCATATCTTTAATGGCTTCATAAGTGTGAGTACCCATATGTGGCAAACTCACCACATTTGGCAATTTATATAATTCTGGAGATACTTTTGGTTCTTCTTCAAACACATCAGCACCGAAAGCACCAATTTTAC
>JAKTXM010000174.1:0-21038 GCA_030582575.1 Candida buenavistaensis | reverse complement strand
AAATGAAACGTTTTTGAAACAGTTGTTGGATTTTAAACCAGATGTAATTGCATACGTTAGTTGTAATGTGTTTTCACAAGCAAGAGACTTGGCCATGTTTGAGAGATTACAACAAAAGAGTTCGACAAAGTATAAAGTTAGAGATATAATTGGCTTTGATTTCTTTCCACAAACAAAGCATGTAGAATCCGTGGCTATAATTGAAAAATTTTAGCCCCTCCGCCACCCCCTTGTATATATACATATATTAATCTATTCTGTATCTTTTAGAAATTCGTCAATAATGTCAAACAGTGCATCAACACCCCATGCAACTCTTTGAGTTTGCTTTTTACCAGATATGATATCACTTTCTTTGACCTTTTCTTGCAAGAAATATTGCAATCCTCTCAATAGAGTCGCTTGATCTTTTGCTTTTAACATTCGTTCAACTAATATTCTATCATCAAATTTTTGTTCGTACATCCCTTTTGATCTTTTGTTTAATCCACCACCAACTGAGTTTTTCAGTGATTTCTTGCCAATTTGATCCAAGAAAGTAACAAATAAAACTTCTAAAAATAATATTGTATCACTAGATGCAGTTAAAAAATTTATCGTCCGAAGGTTGTGCAATGGCATAGTACCTTCAGCCAAGAGATAACCATAAAACCTACCCAAGTTTAATATTCTTTTCATTTTGTTCTCTTCGTCAACATCATCGAATCCAATAAAATCATCTTGTTCATCTTTATTGTCATTGGCATCACCACCGTCTAATTCTTTAATTGAATCCCACAACATGAATTGAAACGTTTTTCTGTATGAATGTGAATCACACAACTTATTGGCCAAAACGCCATAGTACGGATTCCAAGATGGTTCCATCGTAGCACAATGAATTAAAACTTTAGGTATCTCACGTTCTTGACTTCTCTTTAATGCCAATTTATCCAATTTCGTAACCGCATCAACGTAATCATTAGCTGACATAATGGATACAAAAATTGCACGACGAATATCGGTGTTCATTCGTTGAGATTTGGCCAATTCCATCCAATTTGGTTCGGCATTATCCAATATATCATTAACTGCTAGTTCATCAACATCTTTTGACTTTTCAATTTCATGTCCCTTCCATGCAGATCCAACAAGCCACCATTTACCTCTTGTTGCTACATTGTGAATATCACCTAGTGTTACTTGAATTGGATCTCCAGATTTGCTGTCATTTATTCCACCCAAAAACTTTTTCATTTTAATGGATAACTGATGATTTGCTTCGTTGACTATTTTCAATTTATTATTCTTTAAAGACGAGATAGTTTCAATGAGAAATTGCGTTCTTGTATTTATCGAGTCCTTTGGTAAAGCTGATACTTTTTCGTTAATCAATAGAACAATCTCCTTCAATGCCAATGGGTCATCAGAACGCATTTGGTTTCCGGAGTTACGAATCAATCTTAACAATAAATCCGCATTGGTTTCATTAAGATTATAGATCAATTCTTTGATTAAATCGTACAATAACTTGGATGATACCAACTGAAATAAGTAAACAGATGATAACAACGAAACTATGTTTGAAGCCTCTTTTGTTTTAAAAGGTTCCTTGTTGTAAGTTTCAAAATTCTCAACAAGAGTTTGAATAAAGTGAGCTCCGAATTCAACACCTTGCAATCTATAAAGAGCAACAGCCACAGTAGCATGGAGGTAAACAAAAGTGTCTAATAATCTACCTTGTTGAACAATGCTATCAAGAATAATAGTTGTTAGTTCTTCATTCAATGTTTGTCTTGGATGAGATAAATACAAAGTATTTAAGTCGTTAACAATTGAAGATATATTGGCTTCAGATAATTTATTGAGTGGTCCTTTGATTGATTTTCGCAATTGAAGAGTCTCTGCAGATACAGCATTGTCCTCTAATGCCATTTTTCGACGTAAAGCTGGTGGAATGTACTTTTGTGGCGCGACAGGTGCTTCAGTTTGGATTTCTTCTTCAGTTCCAGGAGCGACATATGGGTTTTCTTTTTCTCTTTCTGGTTCATCTGAATCTTGTTCCTCTTCTTCAGAAATATAATCTTTTTCAATATCTTCTTCTTCAGATGCAAAATCCAAGTCAAGACCGTCCAAGAGTCCACCTATTATATCATCATCATCAGCTTTTGACAATTTGGATTTTTTACCATTTTTAAGACCCAACTTTTTTGCATAATATGCAATATCATCGTCATCTTTTTGAAACTGTTCTTGTAATTGTGGAGTTAATGGGTATACTTCTTTTACATCTTTTTTCTTTGCATCTTTAATTGCTTTTAACCTAGCCAACGGATCTTCAGGGCCATCCTCATCGTCATCCTCTAATCCTTCAAAGTCATCCTCGTATTCGTCGTTTTGATCTTCCTCGTCCTCTTCCTCAAAATCTGAAATATCATCATCATTTAAATCATCTTCCTTAACAACTCGAATATCAGAAGTTTCCACCAAGTCATTCTTTTTAGCCTTCAAGGCACGTAAAGCTTCCATTGGATCAAGCTCTTCTTCTGTTTCTTCAAATTCTGACAAGTCATCATCTTTTACTATTCTAATATCGGTATTGCTTTCTTTTTTCTTACCCTTTAATAATCTCAATGCTTCTAATGGATTTGTTTCTTCAATATCTTCATCAAATTCGTCAAGATCAGATACTTCGTCATCCAATAAATCACCTTCCTTTACAACTTGGATATCTTCAGAGACAGATTTCTTTTTAGATGCTTTCAATCTCCGTAACTCTTCCAACGGATTATTCCTAATCTCTCCCTTATCCTTTTTGGTTGAAGCTTTGGAGTTCTTAGTTTCTTCTTTTAGTTGTGGGTCTTTGACTTTCTTTTGTTTTTTCAATTGTCTTTCTTGTTTTCTTTTATCTTTTCTGCTCAATGGTTTCCCCTTTCTTTTTCTTCCTTTATTATTTTCAAATTTAGTAAACCTATCATCTTGATCATCTTCGTCATAATCTCCTTTATTCTCCTTGTATTTAATCTGCTCAGCTAATCTAGTAGGTAACCCTATGGAGTTGATAATTTCTTCATTGTTAAACCTTGCCATAATTGGAGCTTTTGAATAGTTAAGATGATGATCATCACCAATTTTTTTTTTCAACATATAAACGGAGCTCTTTGTGTAGTGTTGGAGCACGTCCTGCATATTGACTTTTTTTTTCCCTCTTGCCTTTGGGATTCCTGTCTGGTTCTAGAAAAATTCTTCCAATCACAGGAAAACTGGAACCTACTCTTATATCATTCAAAAATGATAAACAAATTCAAAATAGATTTTGGGAAATTTAAGATTGATTTGAAACTTTTGGGTGACTTGTTTATATTGGCAGGAGCTGGATTATCGGTATACTACATTTTGAATACCATACTAAATGATTATTTGGACAACACTATCAAAAATAAAGAAAATGAAAAAAAAGGAGGTGGAGTTTTGAAAAAAATCCAAGCTGCAAATCCACATTTGAAGAATATATCATTTAATCAATATGAAAAGGCGTTATTAAACTCACTAGTCACACCAGAAGAAATATCTGTCACATTTGATGATATTGGTGGTTTGTCCGATATAATTGACGAATTAAGAGAAGCAGTCATATTGCCTTTAACAGAACCAGATTTATTTGCTGCTCATCTGAGCTTGATCAGATCTCCTAAAGGTGTTTTATTTTACGGTCCTCCAGGGTGTGGCAAAACGATGTTGGCTAAAGCTATAGCCAAGGAAAGTGGTGCATTTTTTTTACTGATTAGAATGTCAAGTATAATGGATAAATGGTATGGGGAATCCAATAAGATAACCGATGCCATCTTTTCATTGGCCAATAAATTGCAACCGTGTATTATATTTATAGATGAGATTGATTCATTTTTAAGAGACAGATCGTCTAGTGACCACGAAGTCAGTGCAATGTTGAAAGCTGAATTTATGACCTTATGGGATGGTTTGAAATCTAATGGCCAAATCATGGTTTTGGGTGCAACTAACCGAAAGAACGATATTGACGAAGCCTTTTTAAGAAGAATGCCCAAAACATTTGCCATAGTTAAGCCAAATGCATCTCAAAGAACTGCAATTTTAAATAAAATTTTAAAAGAGGCCAAAGTGGATGATAAAGACTTTGATTTGGAATACATTGTTGCTAATACCAGGGGTTTTAGCGGCTCTGATTTAAGAGAATTATGTCGTGAAGCTGCCATTTTACCAGTGAGAGAATACATTAAAGAGAATTATAACTACAAAAGTGGAAAATTAAATAGGGATGATAATGATGACTTACCTGTAAGACCGTTGAAGACTTCAGATTTTATAAAGAGTACCAACGATATTAATGTTAATGCATTACCAAGTGTGGCTGTAGATTAGTGAATTGACTTCGTTAGTTTATAATGCATGTACTTAGACTGTGATTCTACTTGGAGCGCCTATTTGTAGTGATCAGAAGCTGGAGCCCTAACAGAAAAATTAAAAAAACAGAAAACGCAGGTCGTGCATTCTGATCTGGTTTGTTTTTTCCTGGAGAAGGAATTCTTTTTCTTTTTTTCCTTTTTTCTTTTTTTTTTTTTTATTTTTTTTTTAATTTTTGGCTTCACATTCATTTTTTTTTTTTCAACTCAGCATATCCTTAATATATATTAATTATTCAAGTTCACCATATGTAGTATCAAAACCTGGCTTCTTCGAAGATCCTTATACTGTTTTTAGATGGTATAATGATTCAAAGCGAAGCCTAGAATAAGACTCACGACTAATTTGGCTTCTTCTTCTTAAATGTATTACTAGGAAAAATCAATACGCTATGGGAGTTGAGACTGATGAAGTATTATCAGTAGATAATTAGTTTGAAACATTCATACAATGTTGTGGATATAAAGATTACGTTTTAGACAGTTTCGACTTGTAGATAGCAACCAAGAGTTTTTTATTTTATTTTGTTTTTTTCTTCTTCTTTACTCCTTAGGTCCACACTTTCTTCTTTACTTTACCAATGCTTGTTCGAGTGCTTAAGCAACAACTCAAGCTGAGAAGATTTACAGCTGTCTCAAGATACTACTCTACAGATCTTGAGAAGTTGAAGAAGGAATCTGATAGCACGGAAACGGACAATTCTGCTTCAACCACCGGGGTTATCGATAAAACACACCTGGAAGTTTTATTATATTACGACCACATTTACCCATTCACTACATCCGGAAACTTAATTAAACAGTATATATCACGATTTAGATTGTCATTGAGTAGAAGTCATGATGATGAAAAGTTAAAAAATAAAGTGTGGAATCTTTCCTCGCCATTGCCATCAACGGCAAAAATCACGGAATTCATCCCATTGCAAAGAGATTGTGGAGCATTTGTCAAATTCAAGTTTCCTCCAGAAATGAAGGCTACTCAATTTATTGAAGAGATACGGGATAATGTTCGTAAGAATGAACAAGCACGAATTGATTCCAACTTCATCACCAAGGCAATAAATTATGTATGGAGCACGTACCCAAAAGTTTTTTCTGTAAAAGGTACACCATGGATTGAAGATTTACGTCGATTCCCAAGTCCAAAATTAAGCATTAAGTTTGAAGGCGATCCATTAACAGAGGAAGAGTTGTATGTTTTGTTTCGAAGATATGGGTTGATCAACGATATACAACCCGGTGCTTCGGAAGCATTCATCTATTTTTACTCCAAAAGATCTGCTATTTGTGCCAAACATTGCATTACTGGTATGGTCTTGAATGGTGGTAAAACTGTCCTCCATATCCAATATGTGGAGATTAAAAGATCGAATTTTTTAGTGCAAATGATTTCCAATCATTCTAAAATAGCCGTTCCAATTATAATTGCACTTTTAGCAACGTTTGCAGTCTTGATTTTTGATCCCATCAGAGAATGGTTTATTGAGTATAAAATTTTACATAGCAGAAGGTCGTTTGATCAATTCAAAGAAAGTAAATGGTTTAAATATTTCTATATTCCTTATAGAACACTTGTTGGCTGGGCATATAGTGGATACGATTATCTTGGCAATCAGATACACGAGGTAGCTGGAGTGAAACAGGAGAAAGATGATGATAATATCCCTGGTCAATCAGTGAGAGATTTAAAGAATGAAAGCAACATGTTTTGGATAGAGAGATATGAAAAGTCTAAGCAACTTCAATTATGGATAATGGAGAATGCAAATACATTTATTGTTGTTAAAGGGCCAAGAGGGTCAGGAAAAGAAGAATTTGTATTGGAGCATAGTTTGGAATGTGATGATAAACTAAATAAAAAGATCTTGGTTATTGAATGTGATTTACTAGGGAAAGCAAGATCAGATACCAATTTGATTGACATTACGGCTTCACAATTGGGTTATTTCCCAGTATTTACATGGACAAACACTCTTTCACAATATGTTGATTTGGCGGTTCAAGGGTTGACTGGACAGAAATCTGGATTGAGTGAGAGTAAAGAAACACAGATTAAAAACATGTTTCTGCTTGCTACCCAGGCTATTCGTAAGATTACAAATAATGATTACCGTAAATATGTGAACAATATTGAAAGAAAAAATAGCAGATTAAAAGATGATGAAAAGATTGAAATTCTCAAAGAAGAAGATTTCTTACAACAACACCCTGAATCAAAACCAATTATCGTATTGAATAAATTTACTCGTCGTGCTGATGTGCAGCTGAATGATTTTGTATTACCATTGGTTGCCGATTGGGCTTCGGGATTAGTGCAAAATAATATTGCTCATGTTATATTCATGACTGCAGATGTGGGATCATTACAACTCTTGAATGATGCTTTACCTAACCAAGTGTTTAAAGATATTTCACTTTCCGATGCATCAATGGCAAGCTCCAAACAATATGTATGCGATGTGTTAAAAATCAAAGATACAACACTGTTGAATGATTGTCTTGAACCATTGGGTGGTAGAATGTTGGACTTGCAATCATTTATCAGACGTATAAAATCAGGAGAAAAACCAGAGGAAGCTGTTCAAGAAATGGTCAATCAAGCAGCTGAGCTAATTACAACTTTCTTTTTAAGTTATCATAAATTTGGAGCTGGTGATAGTTCGTGGACTCCATCTCAGGTTTGGCTCATTATGAAAATGTTATCTCAATCAGACACTATTAATTTTTCTGAGTTGATTAAACTGCCATTATTCAAAGTATCTAAGGAGACATTAGAAATATTGACAACTTTAGAGAAGTATGATTTGATTTCATTGAAGCGTGATAAGGGGGTTTTAGATAAAATATCTACAGGAAGACCATTATTCAAAGCCGCGTTTGAAAATATTATTAGTGATGTGAGAATATGGAAGTTATATGAAACTGATTTTTTTGCCAGTTTGATTGCAGTTGAAGCGGCCAAGATCCAAAAATTGGAAGACGAATTGGAAAAGATTTACAAAATTGGCAAAGTTGACGGTAGAATTGATTACTTGAGTCAAAAAATAGATATTTCAAATAAAAAGATTTTAGAATTCGAAAAGAAAACAGCTGAAGTAGCTAGCTACAATGGTGAGAGTAATGGTTCATCTATATGGAGATTTAAATTTTAGGTTGTATATTTGTATATAGGAACAAGTTACCAAATTTGTTCTTTCACTGTCTGACATGTAACGTTGCTCCATATTTAGGTTTTGTGTTGCTTCATTATTGCCGAGGTATAGCAGTAGTGAATTCAACAAATTTCTTGGACGCCTTTGGTTCATCGCGAAAGTTCAGCGCTTCGTAGCGACAGGGCCAATTATCGAAAGGATCTTTGTCAAAAAAAAAACAATCTGTCAAAAAGAAAAAACAAAACAAAAAAAAAACCACCCACGTGGGGCAATCACCCCCTTAAGTAAAACAAAAAATAAAGGCTGCAGATTTACAATTAGTAGTGCAGCTGGATCAATGTTTTTTTAATTTTTTTCTGTTGTTTTTTTTTTTTTAATTTTGACAACATGATTGTTTTACAACCAAATCCATGTAAACTGTATTCGTTTGTATAATAAACAACCGTTTAAGATGATACCAAGAATCTTAACCACAATACAAAAAAAAAGTAGCTCAATTAATATTGCAAGTTTGTTTTTGCAATTGAGGTTCTATTGCGCTTTGTGTCATTAATAGCGGAATTAGATTACAGTTTCACCAAAATGTAAGCAATGCACGTGTTCTGGTTTGATTTTCGATACAAGGTTCCAACTATGGTTAGAGTTTAGTTGGACCGCTTAACAAGTATTATCGAATTGGGTTACATTTGGACAATTGGTAAAACAGACGAGAAATAAACTTCTTATTTAGTTTCCAGTGATTTACAACGATTTTTAAGTGACAAAAATAGAATAAAGGAGGTGAAAAAAATAATACATCGGTATAAAAACCATCACAAATCAATGTAATAATTTTATGAAAGTTTTTGTACTTATCAACATTTTTTATTTTATTTTATTTTTTTTTTGAATAATCTGGATAACAATTGTCTCACAAACAGTTCAATTGGAGTTCATAATAGATATAAAATCAAATCAATTCATACATTATAGCTCATCATTTTAAATTTACTCTTTACAAATACAATTGAGTGATAGATAATTTTTTTTCTTTTTTTTGGAAACTGGCGGTTTGTTTTGTTATATAATTTTCTGGTTAATTTATTAGTCTAAATTAACTGCAACATTAAAACCAAAAAAAAAAAAAAAAATTAAATTAAATAAAATAAAAAATAAAAAAGGTTAATTATTTTCATTGAACTAAAGTTTATTTTATTAATTTATTATTCTTTACTCACATTTCCCTCAAGTAGAATTCTCAATTCATCCAATTATTAAATAAAAAAAAGTTTCCCCATCCGAAATATTAATTAAAAGTTTAAGCAATGTCATCTAGTGATATTCCATCATCCTTACCAAAAACAAAAACAGCTGCACCTTCATCAAGTGAAACTAAGATGTTATTTGGTACCAAATTAGATCATGAGATTTACCCACCATGGAAAGATTACTATATTAGTTATACTCATTTAAAAAAATTATTAAAAGAAGGGGTCATACTTAAAAACAATTGGACAGATAAGGATGAACAAAACTTTGTCAGTGCCTTAGACGAAAATTTAGAAAAAGTATTTGGTTTTCAACATAAAAAATTTGATGAATTGAATGAAGAGTTAAATACTTTACAGCAACAAACCGAAAAGACCGCAAATTTCAATCTTGAATCCTTCCTGAAGAAATTAGATTATATTTTGGATGAAGCTCAAAACTTGGAACATTTTCAAAGATTGAATTACACCGGTTTTATTAAAATTGTTAAGAAGCATGATAGATTACACCCTGAATATTCTGTCAAACCATTGTTGAATGTTAGATTGAAGAAATTACCTTTCCATTCTGAAGATTATTCTCCATTGTTGTATAAAGTTGGTACTTTATATCAATTTTTAAGAGATAACTACGAGGTTGACCAATCGTTATCCAAATTATCTTCTTTTAATGAAGGCGCCACTAATGGTGAGTTTCAATCATTTAAATTTTGGATTCATCCAGATAATTTAATGGAAGTCAAAACTACTATTTTAAGACATTTACCCGTTTTGATTTACAATGCTGCTAATAATGGTGGTAATGGTGACGACGACGACGATGACGACGACGATGATGATGATGAAGAAGACAATAATAAACATATCACCGGTGGTCAAACTATCAATTGTTTATACTTAGATAACGAACATTTTGACCTTTATAATCACAAGTTAACTAAATTGAACAATTCATCCACTGTTAGAATTAGATGGGTGGGCAAATTAGCTGATAAACCAAAAATTACATTGGAAAGAAAACTGTTTGATGTTAATTCCAATTTTTTCGTTGATGATAAGATTGAATTGAGACAAAAATATATTAATCAATTTATCATCCAGAAGGAAGTACCTAACAAATTGGTTAAATTGAATGATGCAACCTCTGTTCAAAGATTATTAAAATATATCAAAGAGTATGACTTGCAACCTATTTTGAGAACTACTTATAATCGTACTGCTTTTCAAATTCCAGGTGATGATAGAATTAGAATTATTATTGATTCAAATTTGACTTTTATTAGAGAAGATTCTTTTGATTCTCAATTACCAATTAGAGATCCACAACAATGGCATCGTTTAGATTTGGATAATTCCAAATCTCCACAACAATTTTTAAGAAAGGGAGAATTTGTCAAATTCCCATTTTCAACCATGGAAATTAAGATCAAGAAATCATCTGCCAAAAATTTCAAAAAATTGCAATGGGTCAATGAATTGATCAATTCTTCTTATTTGGTTAAAGAAATTCCAAACTTTTCCAAATTTATCCATGGTGTTGCCTCATTATTTTTAGAAGATGATAAATTGGATAATATTCCTATGTGGTTTAATGAATTAGAAGGTGATATCAATGATGATTTGCCAAAACTACCACACAAAGTTAATAATGAAGGTATTACTGAATTAAGTAACGATGAAAATTTATCTAAATTCAAATCTATGCTTCTTAATAGTAAGACGTCTTCAACTTTCCAACCGAGGTCAGCATCCTTTTCTGGATCATTAATATATACCAAAGATGATGATGAAGTAATTCCATCTGGAGAACCAAGATTTGAAACGATTGAAGAAGATGTTGGAACTGATACAAATGGTAAACAACTAAGAGTAACTACAGATGATCAATCATCCGACTTTGATGATGATGATGATGATGATGAAGAAGCAGATACCAGAGGATCCAACCCATTTGTAAGAATAATGAATTTCCCAGGTCAATTTTCTAAATTGGCTGATGTTGACTCAGAAGATGAAGAAATTGATTTACCAGCTGGTGTTACTAAGCCAGATCAATGGATTAAGAATATGGGTCCAGTTAAAATTGAACCAAAAGTCTGGTTAGCGAATGAGCGTACTTTTAACAGATGGTTACATGTTACTACCTTATTTTCTACTTTAACTTTCATTATTTACTCATCTACTAAAGATTCCAATTTTGAAGGGTTGAGTACTTATTTGGCTTATTTTTACTTTGCATTGACTTTATTTAGTGGTATTTGGGCATATTATATTTTCATGGAAAGAAGAAAGATTATTTTGGAAAGATCCGATAGGCATTTAGATAACTCTATTGGTCCTTTGATCATTGCCTTTGGATTGTTAATAGCATTAATTGTTAACTTTGTATTTGGTTGGAAAAATTTAGATTTAAGCAAGAATGAAGCATTTTACGCTGCCAACCCAACCCAAAGAAAAGTCCATGAATTTGTTATTAACTGGGTTAAGTAAAAGTTATATATATATATATATATATATATATATTTAATTTCGTAGTATATTTTAATAAATGTTCAATGTTAGTTTTTACTCCTGTATACAAACATGGTGCACGTTACAGCGTGTTGATTTTGAAAAATTGCAGAAATAGTAGAGAAAGAAAAAAAAGAAAAAAAAAGTGAACAACAAACGCAAGCTCATTATTCATTACATCATGTCGTTAAATATATCCTTATATACTGTATCTGCTGTTCTAATATTAGATAATGAAGGTAGCAGACTATTTGCAAAATATTACAAGTCATCATTAGGTGAAGATCCAATCAATCAATCCAAGTTTCCTCATCAGTTAGAAACTCAACAACATCAACTTAATTTTGAGAAATCCTTATTTTCAAAAACTTATAAAGTCAATCAGGATATATTATTATATGATAATCATTTGATTGCTTATAAACAAACTAATGATGTTTTATTATATTTGGTCTCACCTTTGAACGAAAATGAAAGTTTGATTTATTCAACCATGAACAATTTATACGAAGCATTATCTATATTATTGAATAATACAGTAGATAAACAAACAATCTTGGAAAAATACGATGTGGTAAGTTTGGCAATTGACGAAACTATAGATGATGGAATTATTATTGAGTACGATCCAGCCACTATCGTTAGTAGAGTCACTAATCCTCCTGCTGCTGGATATGAAAATGTTAATTTAAAGAACATAGACATTAGTGAAAAGGGTTTGTTCAATGCTTTGTCTTTTGCTTCTAAGAAATTGGGTGAAAGATTACAACAAGGTTTGTAGAGTTTAGTTACAAAACAAAATTATACGATAGTGTCGTGAAACTATGTAAGATCTGACATTGCTCTATATGGTACATTTTTCTCTTTGATGGAATATTTTTTTTTGTTCAGGAGTTTGCGTGTACATGATTTCACATTCGACAGTAGACCATCTTCAAAGCCGATATGTTCATCAAACCTAAGCTTGTGCCTCAAAGTTTTTGACATTTCTCAAAAATAAAAAAACATCGTAGGTATTGAAAATCACAAAATAAGTCCATAATAAAAGAATCTCAAGTATAAACTATGCAGAGTTTTATTCAAATCCAAAACAAGGCTTAGGTTCTGATTTTACTTGGTGAGAAGCACTGTTTGTTGTTTATCATCAAACAGTGCTTTAACGGACTTTTAATGTACCTTGAATGGATCCTGTTTTCAGGTTCAGTTATTATTTGCATAGTATCTCCTCAAAGTGAAGTGCCCAAAAGTATTGAATGATCAAACGTTTGAGAGACGTGTCATGCAAAGATGCACACAAAAACCTTTTCCCAACATTTTATGCTATAGACATCAAGATTGCCCAAAAAGCTGAACAATAGAAAATGGCTTCGTTTTTCTTTAGTATCTTGTGAGATCTCTTGAATTTTTAAGAATCCAATTTAATTACTAGTAAAAGTAATTAGTGGCAATGTTTAAAAAATTTTTATTATCTTATGTCAAAATTGAAATCATAACCAATATGCTGAATAAATTTAACTCATCTCGGAGTTAGCCTCCCATAACAAGAAAAAAAAAAATAGGTCAAACAAACGGCAATTAGAAATTTTTCAACACCCCGCCCCCCACGTCTATCCACTTTTTCCTGTTCCTTTTAGTAGTTATTAAGCATATTTCGTGTTATTTACTCCGCACTAATTAATTAGTTTGTAAAGCACAACTTATATTCTCTGACTACACAAAATTGAATTAACCAATAGAATCGCGTAATGGTGACTAGCCCCCTCTTGGTACAAAAATCAAACGGAAAATTTCAATTTTTTTTGTATTGTTTCTTTTTCTTTTGTGTTTTGTGGGGTTTCCATCTGGGGACAAGAAAAAAAAAAAGCTGGAACAACAATATTCCGAAAAGTTCACACGAGGTTTTTAAAAAGTTTATATTGATTAATCTTGTTTGAAACTTAGATAAGGGGGGTGTGATGACAGCAAACGTGATACAGCAATCATGATTAAACGTAAATGAAGTGGCTGACTTGTGGCATTAGCCCCACCTCTGTTGAAAAAAAGCGAAAAAAAAATCCAAAATTTAATCCCTTATGCAGATACTGAAAATATTTTCTGTTGTAATTAGAAAAAAAAAATTAATCCGAGTTTCTTTGCGCTACATTTGTACTTACGATTACACTGTTTGCTTGGAACTTAGTTGACTGGTATAAATACTATAAATATCAGTAAAATTTCCCGCTTGATTTATAATTTTCGTGTTTTTTTATTTTTTTTTCTTATATTCAATATCGACCATGCTGTCTGAATCAATTGAAAAAACATCCACTGGTTTATTCAGTGACAACACTTCTGAAAATGGCAAGGAAATGAAACCAAAATACGAACATGAGGAAGGTTTGGAATTTGGATCGGATTATGATTTCGACAAGGAATTTGAAAAATATGCAGCAATGGGTGCTGAACAAAAACAAACCAGTTCAAGTTTTATGACCAACTTTAAAAGATTGGAATTCCCTCTCAATGTATCCCCAAGTGTCTTGGTCCAAGTCTTAGGTATATTTGCTGCTTTTTGTGGTATTCTTTCCGGTGTTGATCAATCATTGATTTCTGGTGCTTCCATTGGCATGGATAAATCATTACACTTTAATTCCCACGAAAACTCATTGGTATCATCCCTTATGCCTTTGGGTGCAGTTGCTGGATCTATTCTTCTTACGCCTTTACAACAATTGGGACGTAAAAACGCACTTATGGTTTCTTGTATCTTGTATACCATCGGGGCCATTATGTGTGCTGCTGCTCCCATTCCAAAAGAATTGGCCAATGGGGTATTTAATAACAGTAGATCAAGAGATGTTATGTACGCTGGTAGATTTCTTTTGGGTGTTGGTGTTGGTATCGAAGGTGGTGGTGTCGGTGTTTACATTAGTGAATCTGTTCCAAGTAACAAACGTGGTAGTCTTGTTTCTCTCTATCAATTAAGTATTGCCCTTGGTGAAGTCATGGGATATGCTATTGCTGCAATCTTTTATGAAGTTCATGGTGGATGGCGTTTCATGGTTGGATCTTCTTTGGTGTTTTCCACAATTGTTTTAATTGGTCTTTTCTTTTTACCTGAATCTCCTCGTTTTTTGGTTTTCAAGGGTAAATTTGGTGAAGCTTTTAATGTTTTTGAAAGATTAAGAAATATTGAAGATAGACATAGTAAAATTGAATTTGTTCAAATGGTTCAAGCTGCTGAAGCAGAACGAGAAATGCGTCTTACTCAAAAGAAAGCCACCGTTTGGTTTGAATTATTCACAATCCCAAGAAACCGTCGTGCTTTGGTTTATGGTGTTGTTATGATTACTTTGGGTCAATTAACTGGTATTAACGCAGTCATGTATTACTTATCCAATTTGATGAGCAGAATTGGATTCTCAACAAAGAACGCTGTATTTATGTCATTAGTGGGTGGTGGTTCCTTACTTATTGGTACTATTCCAGCTATCTTATGGATGGATAAGTTTGGCCGTCGTGTGTGGGGTTATAATCTTGTTGGATTCTTTATTGGTTTGGTATTGGTTGGTGTTGGATACTCCATTAACATTGAAACAAACTTGGCCGCCGCTGAAGGTGTTTACCTTACTGGTCTTATATTGTATATGGGTTTCTTTGGTTCCTATGCTTGTTTGACTTGGGTTGTTCCTGCTGAATCATTTTCAATTGGTACCAGATCCCAAGGTATGACCATTTGTTCTGCTTTATTATACTTGTGGGCATTCACCGTTACCTATAATTTCAACAAAATGAAAGTTGCAATGACTTATACTGGGTTAACTATTGGATTCTATGGTGGTATTGCATTCTTGGGTTTCTTTTACCAAATCTTGTTTATGCCAGAAACTAAAGGTAAGACTTTGGAAGAAATTGATGAAATTTTTGAAAAACCTTCGAGACAACTAGTTAAAGAAAACATCAAAGGTATGAAGAGGTTCTGGGGCTTATAAACGATACTACTCTATTGTAACTTATCTATATGATTGGTTTTTTATTCACTTCTATATTAGTTTTATAATTTTACTTTTATCAATATATTTTATGACATGGATTTATATATCAAATCAACTTTGCGCGTACTCTGCAATAAAAAAAAAAAAAAAAAAAATTAGTCCTATTGAGATGACATTATACAACGACAAATGCTGGTGCATAGAATTTTAGGAGGCCTCTATCTTTCTTCTGTAGACCCAATAAATAAAGAGGTTGATTTGAATAAAGATTATGGAATTACAGATATATTGTCAATTCTCCCAGGACCAATGAACGAAGATTATTTATCTAACTACAATTGGAAACAAATTGAAGTGACAGATGAAGAAACAACTAATTTGATCCCTTATTTCCCTGATAGTTACAAATTCATAGAATCAGCCTTATTCAAGAATGAGGAGGACAAAAAGCATCAAGGTAATGTTTTGATACATTGTTCACAGGGTGTTTCTAGATCGGTCACATTCATAATAGCATACTTGATGGAGAAATACAAATTGACCCTTGAACAGGCGCTACATGCTGTCAAGAGAAAATGTTCTAGTGCCGAACCAAATAGAGGATTTGTGGAACAATTAAAATTATACAAATTAATGGGGTTTAAAATAGATACTACCAACACAGCATATCAAGAATTCTTGAAAAATAATTCTCTTAAATTGGATCCATCTGGTGAAAATTTAAGACAGATTGTAATGGATAAAATTGAAGAGCATGATTCTATTCCACAAAAACAGCTGTATGAGCTTCGTTGTAAGAGATGTCGTCAAATTCTAGCAAACAATTCACATATTGAACAACATGAAATTCCCCAATCAGAATCCCGTCAGTCGAAATTTATTAAAACGGCACCAAATTCAAGAAGAATTATATTTGTTCAAGAAGCAAGTTCGGCGTGTTCCCATTATTTCTTAAAAGAACCTGTCCGATGGATGAAAGATGAATTGGATAAATCAGAAATGGAAGGAAAATTCCAATGTCCTAAATGTTCATCTAAGGTTGGAGGTTATAGTTGGAGAGGTTCTAGATGTTCATGTGGTAAATGGATGATTCCAGCAATACATTTACAGGAAGCAAAAGTTGATTATATTAAAAAATAGCTAATCTACAACCATATCTTGTTCTGAATATTCGTTCTCGTTTTGTTCATCGATAGGCAATAAAGATCCACTTGTAGGATTAGTACTCAAAGTACGACCAGTATTATTATTAGAATTAAAACCCGTGCTTTCTCCGCTATTCCCGCTGTTTATCAACATATTAGGTTCTGAATTTAAGCTATGATCATCTTGATACTCAACCTCTGCCGCCATGAATCCTTCATCATCCATTATTACACCACGGTGTAGCCCATGTTCTTCTTCTATAGAATCGTCAGAATCTAAAACATCATCCACATTAAGTATTTGTGCGTCCAAGTCCACTTCTTGAGCTCCTTGCTGAATTGATAGAGTACTCCCATTAATACCAGCTAATATAGCATCACTTGAATTTTCAATGGTTGCCGCAGCAGCAGGGTCCGAATGTTCTTCCAGACTATTATAATTTTTCTCCAATTCAATCTCTTCCATTGTTTGCACTACTCCAATTGGTCTGATGGTTGCATATCCAGTATTTCTAATCTTGGCCAATTGTGACCATTTCGATTGCGTCAATGGAGTATTTGTAAATATTTGGGAGTTTTTAGAGGTTGAATTGATTGTATATTCTAATTGATACAGACTGGCGCCTGGATAATCTGATGAATATGCCGATAATGGGGGAGCATACAAATTTTTAGCATAATTTTGATCTAATTTGGGATCCTGTGGATTACGTGGGTTATGATTCCATAAGCTGTATAAGTCGTTGGGAAATAGATTTTGAGAATACATGTGTTATGCTTTTCACGGTAGGGAAAAAAAAAAAATAAAAAAAAAAATAAAAAAAAAATAAAAAAAAAAAATTAAAATAAAAATATAATGCCATGTTTATATTTAAGCAGGTCAAAATTTTATAGTTATACAGGGTTTTATTAAATGCAGTACAGAACCCCGTTCTTTGTTTGGAAAATAAAAAGACAATTTTCCGTGGTTTTCTTTGTAAATTATTTAGTATTCCTACATTGAATTGGAAAACTTTTAAATATATAGTTAGTACAAATTTATCAACCTTTTTAACTACAGTCACGTGACATGTGTACTTGATCCCATTAACAAGTTATAACCAAAATAAAAATAAAGTAAATACTAATTACTAGCTATTGCGTTTAGGTATTTATCACAATGCTCAGATACAAAAAATGTTGGATTCAAAGTTACGATTTTTTTTTTTCTTTTTTTACAGAAGATCATACAAGATTTATGGGGTAAAACTATCAAAGATTGAAATGACTTTAATTCTAAATATGTACAAAATCCCTGTTGTTTTATATTTCAAGATACATTTTTAATAGCTTCTAATAACTCGTATAATTGGCCCACTTGTTCCGGGGACATTTTATCAAGATCCAGTTTAGAAAGTTTCCCCTGCAGCCAGGATCCACCATCTATCTGTTTCAAATAATCTTGCCATTCAGTAAGGAATCCCACTATGTGAAGTGGGTTGTCTATTTTTTTATGATCTTTAAATTCTTTCTTCACGTATTGGTCTCCTAAGTAACGTAATTCCTGGGGCAAATGTTTGGAATGGGCTCTTAGAATAGCACGATATAACTGGAGTGGAGGAAGAATAGGTGATACAGCTCTTGTTGGGCGGCGTGGCTTTATACTTCTAATTAGACTTGGGTTCATGGTGATGAAATGGAGAAGAAGAATGAGAGAAAAATAAAAAAATAAAAAAAAAATAAATAAATAAATAAATAAAAAAACCCAAAATCTCAACAATGATTGGGGATTGAGTAATATCACATAGTCACATACTATATCAAATACATTCTATAAATGAAATAACTAAATTACTACATCACTCTTCATCATCCGTTAATACGAATTCATCTAATATCTTTTGTTTTTCATTCAGATACTCATATTTCAATTCTGGATTCCCAGACAATGGCCACACAAACCCATCATTTTTATTTGCTCCTCCAAGAGTAACAATACATCCAAAACAAACATTTAAAGGGTTTGTACCGGTGATTTCATTTTCCTGTCCTATTCTTGACTTATACATTTCGTAATACTCTATTTCTTCATCCGTAGATATTGGTGCCGGATCACTAACTGTTATTCTCTTCAACCAGGCACTTGGATCCTGATGGATATTGGCACCACATATTTGACACTGGCATAAAACGTTAGTTGGGGCGCCTAACTTCTCACCTGTTTTGACCACTGTCGAAGCAGTTGATGCATATCCCGTGGCGTCTAATTGTTTAAAGTAATTTGTAGTCAAGTCTCTAATTGTCAAATTTTTATTAATTTTGGATTTCTCAATAATGGATCGGATGACATACTTTTCCAAATCTGCCAATTTAATATATGCTGCTATTTCTGCGTATAAGATCTCTCTTAATGGGAACATCACTTTGATTTGCTTGTCGTTTATCATTTCGTCATGATCTGCAATATCTCGATGTATGGTTGATCCACGGCCCTTTACTGTCAACGCAATAATTTCATTTGCCAAACGTGTCATACAATGTCCATACACTAGTGTTTGACAGCCTTCTGTAGCGGCAGCGCGTAAAAGTAGCTCATGGTATACCACTGTCAATAGATCTTCAGCTGATGACTTGTTTGGACACTTGTTTAATAGCTCAAGTAATGTTACGTTCAGAGAATCCGCACTTTTGGCCAATGCTGTGAAATCTGAAGTTAATGAAATTTTTTGTAATGTTTGTTGGTCAATATATGAATCCAAGGACAAAACTTTCAAAGTTACATCAACAGGATAAAAACGTTTCAAAAGTTCAGGAATACATTCTTGAATTTTCTTGTTTAAACTATTCAATTCAAATTCGTCCAAATTGAAAATTACCAAATCAAACCCTTGTTTTCCCTTATGCAATTCATTTTGTTCCTGTAATAATGATCCAAGTATATCTAGTAAAACCAAAGATGTTTCACCTCCAGACAAGGCTAAAAGTACTTTCTGATTCCCATATTGCTCTATCGCTCTTCCGAATTTAACCTTGTACCTTTCATCGTGCATTTGCTTTCTGAGTTTGCCCCTAATGAAACGTATGTAGCAGATACGACAAAAATCTTCTACCCTTGCGTGTATTACTGCTTGTTCTGATTTACATTTCTGACATGGTTGAGACCCATCTAGGTATATTATTGCTTCTGGCATTGTTGGCGTGGCGATGAGAATAAGATTTTTTTTTTTAAAAAAAAAAAAAATTTATTTTTTTGCAATAATATTCTTTTTTTTTTTTTTTTTTACACTTCTAATCTAAATCTAACTTACAGAGCTCTTTGATTCTAGCAATGGTGATCTTGGCAAATTGATTGCTTTGAGAAACACAGAAACTATGCTCAATAGGATTATGTTCATCATCACATACTTCACAAAAATTTCCATTCACACCGTGATACCGTTCAATTAAATAATCTCTAGTTTGATCAGCTACCCAATGATCACTTTGAGCAAAAAACATCCAATTCTTAATACCATTATTGGAGTCTTTAAAATACCAATCGCTTACTTGGTCCTGTTTATCTATAACGTGCATTTCAGCTTTTGCCATTGTTAACGCTTGTTTGATGACAGTTGCTGATCTAAGCATTTGACGAACTCCCTCAACTGCATTCTCGGCACCTTCATCGAAATGCTCACGTAGCAATTGGTAATAAATAAGTTTTCTTAATAATTGTTCCGGGAATAAGGCAAAGACCAAACGAAGAAATAAAGCGATTGTAATTAATGGAATATTCCAATTCATTAATGTTGTTAATTTTTTACCCGAAGATGAAGCAGCAATATTATGAATAGTTGGAGTCACGAATCCGCTGAATTTAATTTGAAATTTATCCGTCAAGCTATAATCGAAATATAATTTCTGAATAGCACGTTGGTAAACGTAGGAACCCATTGAATGATGCAAAAAATAAAAAATGGGCTTGATTCCAACATCGTTCTTTTTCAAAATAAACAGTTTCAAAACATCGTATTTGTGCTCTATCTGGAACTCAATATCATAAACCTTAGATTCCGTGGATTCGATAAACCCAGCATGTCCAATACACAAGATTTCGAAATCAGGAAATTCCTCATGTATGGCATCAAGATAAGTAATATAGAAATCTACTAATCCAGGATTCCCTGGAATGAAAACAAATATATTTTCCGCTGGTGTTTTTCCTGATGGTAGTTTATGGTATACAGGTGTTTTCGGTTTAGTATCTAAAAAACTTATCGTCATTGGTGATAAAGAAAAAAAGAAATGAAATTTTTTGGCTCGTCCCAATTTTCCCGTAAAATAAACCATGCGGAGATAATTTCATGTTAAATTAAACACCCGATAGCTTAAGCATATGAGTATTGCAAGCTCTTTTTTTTTTTTTTTTTTCAATTGAATATATAAATAAACTATACAACAAATGGTCAATAAGTTATTGATTTTTAAATAATTTTCGATTCACTTTCAATCAAACCGAGTAAAAATTCAACTTCAAGTCTTTTTCTACCTTCAACAACCCAATCATTAGCGAGCTTTCTACTCCAACCTTTCAAATTAGCAGCTTCTTCAACAGCAACATCCAAAT
>JAKTXM010000173.1:0-21266 GCA_030582575.1 Candida buenavistaensis | reverse complement strand
TCCCATATACAGTACGCCTCCGGCGTACTGTATATAATATATTATATTATATACAGGAAGCGTCGCTTCGCTCCGCTTCTACAAAAGCAACGTGTCGCACTCTTCCACACATCCGTACCTACGTACTTCGTACTCCGGTACTACTGTGCTACAGTAGTCCTCCACGAAAGACCCCCCTCCAGCCTCCCCCCATCAAACAACCCCTAAACTCAATCGAACTAAAGGAAGAGCACCATCCGCTTCGCTCCAGATACTCTCTCTATCCTCCATACTCCTTCTCTACGTTCTTGCCTCCTTTGCTGTTTTCCGCTTTTTTTTTGACATTTTTTTTACTCAAATTTTTTTCCCAATTTTTTTCCCAAATTTTTTACTCAATTTTTTTCCCAAGTTTTTTAACTCAATTTCTACCTGTTTTTACTCCATTTTCTTGCAATCTTATTTTCCATTTACTCCTTCCTCATTATTCTTTCCTTAAATTAGCTCCTCTATTGTCGCGCTCCTCTTCTTTAACATCCCTCTATGCACACTCCATGCTAAGTACAGTCACATGATCTCGTTTCCACTTTTTATTTTTTGGTCCTTCTTCCTTACTCGCGCTAAATTCTCTCCCTCTACCGTATTTTATTTTGCTTTCTTTCATTATTTTTTTTTTTTTTTTTTTTTTTTTTTTTTTTTTTTTTTTTTTTTCTCTCTCTCTCTCTTTGTTTACTTTTAATCAATGTCAGGCGAAATCATAGGCAAAGGTTCCTATGGTACTGTACGAAAAGTCACCCTCAACGGTGATGTACTTGTACGCAAAGAAATTGAATACACTTCAATGACACACCAGGAAAAAAATAACATCATTTCAGAATTACGAATCTTACGGGACTTAAATCATCCAAACATTGTCAAATACTACAAACACGAACATTTACCCGAAAAGAAAGCCATACACATTTACATGGAATACTGCGAGGGAGGAGATCTCGCAAAGGTCATCAGAAATTTCAAGTCGGATAAAGAATCAATCCCTGAAGAATTCATTTGGCAAGTTCTACTACAAGTCTTGTTGGCCCTATACAGATGTCATTACGGTATAGACGCTCCCCCAGTAGATCTATTCAACTCATCAAATGAACCTTCGTACCATAATAGCATAATCCACAGAGATATCAAACCAGATAACATCTTTGTTGGTTCAAACATTAAACTTGGTGACTTTGGCCTTGCTAAAATGTTATCTCCAAATGATTTTGCAAAAACATACGTGGGAACTCCTTATTACATGTCCCCTGAAGTCCTACTCGATGAACCTTACTCTCCAGTATGTGATATCTGGTCTCTAGGTTGTGTATTGTATGAACTATGTACTTTGTCCCCGCCATTCACTGCAAAATCCCATCTTCAACTTCAAGCAAAAATCAAACGCGGTGTAATAGAAGATATCCCAAACTACTCAAATCAACTCAAAACAATCATCCAACTGTGCATCACCGTCTCCCCATTAGACCGCCCCTCATGTTTTGACCTCCTCGATTCATTGGCTCTTCGTTTCCTCCGAAAGGAAATGGAACTAAAAGACATTTCTTCCCATCTCGATGAATACAAACAACAACTATTCAAAAGACGTAAAGACTTGGACGATTATAAACAAGAACTCTTGCGCAAGGAAAAGTCATTGAAAGACCTAGAAAAGGAATTACTTACAAATTATGAAAAAGCCGTTGAAGAAATTAGACAAGACTATCAAAGAGAATTCAACCTAGTAGTAGACCAAGAAGTTAAACGAAGAATTCGAAAACCTCATGGCCCACGTCCATTAAATTAAACACCACACTTTTCACCAGTTAAACTTTCATACGCTTCTACATACTTTTGTTTAGTTTGTAAAACAACATCTTCGGGCATAGAAATACCATCTTTACCAGCAACTCCATTACTGGTTAACCAATCTCTAAGAAATTGTTTATCATAAGATTCTTGCGATTTCCCAAGCTCATATTTACTAGCATTCCAAAATCTCGAAGAATCAGGTGTCAAAACTTCATCAACAAGAACAATATTATCTCCATCTAACCCAAACTCAAATTTCGTATCAGCAATTATAATTCCCTTGGTTGCTGCATAATCTCTGGCTTTTACATAAAGATCAATGGCAATTTTTTCAATTCGATCACACAATTCTTTACCAACAATCTTTTCAGCTTGTTCTTTGGTTATATTCTCATCATGCTCACCTTGTTCTGCTTTTGTAGATGGTGTAAAAATTGGCGTAATCTCTTGAGATTCAACCACATCCCCAATCTCAATCCCATGAACAGTCTTGCTCTTTTGATACTCTTTCCATCCTGACCCTGTAATATATCCTCTAACAATAACTTCAAGTGGAATAAGTTTCAACTTTCTCACAAGTAATGCCCTCCCCTCTAATTGGTTTCTATAGTTCTCAAGTTGTGGATACTTTTCAAAAATATCCCCCTTTATCAAATGATTTTCAATTGGTAAAAAATTAAACCAAAATTCAGACAACTTGGTCAAAATCTTCCCCTTCTCAGGAATACCATTGGTCATTATAACATCATATGCAGAAATCCTATCAGTAGCAACAAACAAGAGACTTTCATCATCAACTTGGTAAATGTCTCTAACTTTACCCTTGGCAATTAACGGGAATGTCCCTTCTAAATTTGTAGATGTCATTGATGAGGATGAGAAATTTTTTTTTTTTTTTTTTTTTATTTTTTATTTTTTTTTTTTGCACACACCTAAACATTATATACTCCTTCAAAACACG
This sequence comes from Candida buenavistaensis, assembly GCA_030582575.1. Lineage (NCBI taxonomy): Eukaryota > Fungi > Ascomycota > Pichiomycetes > Serinales > Debaryomycetaceae > Candida > Candida buenavistaensis. The sequence continues at coordinate 18,490 of JAKTXM010000173.1, read as the reverse complement.
TGACCGCATCTCCACCTACATAAACTGCACCATTATCAATTCTAACTCGAATCTGTGCATCTCTACCAATTGCACGTCCTTGACTAATGTTTATGTCCTTCTTGAAATAAGCACCAATTGCACCTGATCCACTTCCACACGCAGGATCTTCAGGAACTCCTACTAACGGGGCAATATTCCGGAGTTCAATTGTCCCATCCTCATGTGGTCCAAAAACACCAATCCCGGTCCATCCATTACTCTTACTAAGCTTGGATATCTCACCCATGTCAAGATCTAATTCAAGTACATCTTTAGCACTAGCAAATTCAAAACATGCCCATTTTGGACCAGTCTCAATAAGAGCATGTCCAATACTTTTTTTACCAACACTCTCTTCAATAGCTAAAACAACATCCTCCCCAATTGCCAGAAACTTGGCATATGGCAATTTAAATGATAACTCATCAACATTCACCTCAACCAATCCAGCGCCACACTCTTGAGTAACTTTTCCTGATATCTTACCATCTTCCCATAACGCATATGCAGTACCCAACGTTGGATGACCCGCAAATGGTAATTCCCCACCAGGTGTAAAGATCCTAACTTTATAATCACCAACAGTCGGCGTGAGTAAAAAAGTAGTCTCTGAAAGATTCGTCCAACGAGCTATATCTTGCATCTGCTCACTCGTCAAACCATCAGCATCATAAATAACAGCAACAGGATTACCTTTATACTTCTTGTCTGTAAAGACATCAACTTGTTTAAACTTCGGCATGTTGGAGGTTCTTCTTTGGAATGGTGGAACATAATGAGTAAATAGTTGAACTTTGGCGTGGTGGGGTACAAATTCTTACAGTTTACACATTTTTTTTTTTTTTTTTTTTCTTTTTTTTACAGTTTCACATTTCTTTTTCTTAATTGGAGAACTTTTTTTTAACCAAATTTTTATTTTTATTTTTTTATTTTTTTTTTTTTTTTTTTTTTTTTTTTTTTTTTTTTTTTTTTTTTTTTTTTTTTTTTTTTTTTCTCTCTCCCCCATACTTCTTTCCCACAACAATGGACCAGCCAAAGACCAAAAAGGATCCCACAGTCAGACCATACAAGTGCCCGCATTGTGATAAAGCATTTCATCGATTAGAACATCAAACAAGACATATCAGAACTCATACTGGAGAAAAACCACACCAATGCACATTTCCAGGCTGTTCTAAAAAATTCAGTCGGTCAGATGAATTGACTCGACATCTGAGAATACACACTAATCCAAATAGCAGGAAGAATAGAAAGAAAAAGAAAGAATCTTCACTGCCCGAACCATCTCGTCCGGCTTTAAGTAAAAATTCATCAACACATAGTATAGACGTCTTAGCATCTGCAGCCACCGAAGAATTACGAATGATGGAGTCTAAATCTCTCCCGTCTTTAACAGATTATTTTGGAAAACTGCCGCCGAAATCTTCATACAATATTTCATTGAAAAAACCAACATTCCAATTCCACGATACAGCAAATTTACAGTACCTTTCAAATTTAGCATTCAGAATGACTCCAATGAAAACTCATATTCAAGAAGATGCAGATCTAGATTATATCAAACATAAACTTAAAAGATCACGTCCAAATAGTCCCAGTCCAGCCACACTTCCAAGCTCCCCAGTTTTAGGACTATCCACAAATACAACTCCCCTGATTTCTGCAAGTAATAGTAGCACAAACTTGTCCTCTTTGGGAATGACTCCTGCAATACGCTCACAATCTACAGATGCATTGCCATCAATTAAAAGTTTAAATCTACCGGATTTTAAATAGGCTTGTATATATATATATATATACTTATATACCTACTTGCCAAATTTCATTTTCATCTTCGATTCTATCACTAAACAACGTCTCTTCATCACCACCAGCTTCAATTCTTTCTCTTTCAACAGTAGCTAATCTTGTTGCAACTCTTTTTGTGTAGTCTCCAATGGATCTTGCAGCAATTGTTTTACCAGTAATTGTGATTAAATCCTCATTCTTGAACCATTTGTCAAATTTGTTATCATTAACCATATCAAACACATCAATATATGCCTTTTCTGCAGCTAATTTAATAGGAATGATTGGATCTCTAACACATGTAAAAATGCTTGGAACTATAGTATCTAAATCTTCAATACCAATCTTTCTAGCAACCGTTCTAATCACAACCAATGAAAGTCGTTTTGTATCAGATGTTGACTCAATACAGTTAATGGCCAATTGATCAATTAGTTCTTTACTCTTCACACCTAGTAATAACATTTTACCAATAGCTATAGTAGCATTAGCACTCATATAAGCATCTTGAGATTTGGCACAACTAACAACAAAATCGACTGCATCAACATGTTCCGGTGAATATTTCAAAAATGAATTAACAGCCATTATTGAAAACTTGCTCTCATTGGCTAAAATATTCTTTAAAATGCCTTCAGGCTCAGATAAACTTCCAGCTAATGATCCAATAAGTATAGGATCCATCTCCTCTTCGGCTACACTTAAAATAGATTGTTTTGATGCTTCACTCAAATTCTTTCCAGCCTTTTCAACAACAACCAACAATGCCTTCAACACATCTTTGTACCCAGTTTTCATCCCATTAATCAATTCAGTAACCAACGAGTCAACTCTAGGCTGAAACTCAATCAATGTACCCAATGCAACAACAGCTCGTTTTCTCAACTTTTCATTACTATCAGATAAAGATCTAACAAAAGTTCTTTGTAATTGAGGAATAAATGGTCTAAGAAATTGTGGAATCTTCAACAATAAATTATTCAATGCAACAAGAATAGCAGATTTAATATCACTAGCAACCTTTTCACCAATAACTCTAATCAACGGACCAGTCATGATTGTTGAAAATGGACGCAAGTTTTCAGCTGGAGTTTTATCAATAATGTCAGCAATACCCAATGCTGCATCTTCTTTGTGATTACCATACATCAATCCATGTAAAAAGATTGGTAAAATACAATTTGGTCCCTTTGGCAACTTGAATGCAGGAATATCAATACAAAGATCTAATGTTTGTTTAGCAGGTTTAACTAACCTTTCAAGTACTTCTTTAGGTTGCTTCTTAACTAATGCAGACAAAGCAACAAATGCTTCTTCAACAACTGATTTATCAGCCAATGAAAGTATCAATCTTGTAACCATATCCTCAAGATACATTGAATAATCAAGATCAGCTTCTTCAAAAAACTTGCCCAATCTTGAAAAGATAAATTTACGCCTATCAGCATCTTCATCCTTAAGCAAACCAATAATAATTTGCATCAACGTATGTACACCATCATCTTCAACAGATAACATAACAACATCAATAACTTCACTCCTTTTATCAACCAATTCATTCATAATAATAGACAATCTCTTGTACAAGGCAGCACCAGCAACAGGTGCCAAAGCAGCCAAAGCTTCAGTATCAGCAAGTAAAGTAGGTAATAAGATTGGGAAAATAACATCTGCTTTCTTCAGCATTATATCTTTCAACGCCAAGACAGCATTCTTTTTAATCAAATCTGGTACAATTTCATCAATAACAACTTTACCAAGTTCTTCATACAATGCATCAAATGCAATAGAAGCTTCACTTGTTGAAACCAATCCATCTTTAATAATTTCAATAAAAATATCTTGATATTGAACCAACCCTTCATGAGATGTAGATTTAATCAATTCAGTAATAGCAATACAAACACCTTCCTTATCATCAGATTTTTGTAAAGTAGGTAACAATTGAGCCAATGCATTGGCACCAACACGACGAGCCATTTCCCCTAAAGTTTGTGCAGCAATAGTACGTTGAACATCATCACTAGAAGACAACCTGTTTACAACAATATTAGTGAGTGATGGCAAAATCTCCTTAACTGTACGTGGAGTATTTGACACCAAAGCCTTCCAAATATCAACAGTAGCATTTCTAACAATACCAGCAACATCAGACCTGCATACAAATAATAATGCCAAAACACGATCACGACGTTCTTGTCCAAGAACTTCAACAAGAGTTTTGTTGACTGATTGATCTTCTGTAAGTTCGTTCTTACCTGAAATACCAGTAATTTGAAACAACAAGTCTCCTGTAAGTTCAACTGATGACAATCTAATTCTGTAACTATTGTCAGACAATCCATTCTCCAATTCTGGAAGTAACAAATCAACAGCTTTCTTTGCATAGTTCTTAACAATTAATCTACCAGCTTTCAATGCAGTTTCTCTAACTTCTTCATCTTGATCTGCTAACCCTTTAAGAATTGGAGGAATAATCTTGTTAAGGTACGGTGAAAATTGCGAGCCAAAACAAACAGGCAAAAACAACAACAAAGGCATAAACCCAGCACGTGTACGAGGTGAACCAGCTTGAGATAAAATAATAGGCAACATTTCTTCCAATTTGGTAATACCTAAACCACAAATGACTTCTGCCAATGCTTGGGCTGACCCAAGTCTATCACCTGCTTTCGTATCATCTTCAAGTGTATCCATCAATTTAGGAATCAATCCTGGGAAACTTTCTTCACCAAGCTTTTCAACCAATGACCCTAACGCTCTTGCTGCAGTAGATCTAGTAGCAGGAACAGGGTCAACCATGGCAATTTCCAACTCTCCAACCAATTCCCCTAAATAAGGACGTAAATCCTTTGAATCAACTAAAATAGCCATATTACCAACAATTTGACAAGCCTTTTTCTTTGTAGAAGCTCTATCTTTCATACCTCTATAAATAACATGAATGATTAATGCTAGTGATGGACCATCAATATAATGTACAAATTGTGTTTTAATCAATTTATCTAAAGCTTCATCAGTATACTTTGTAGGATCACCAATAGCGTTAATTAAATCAGGAACAATGGCTTGAATTTCAGGGTTACGAATAACTTCTCCGAATCTTTGTAACGCAGCAGAAGCAGCTTTTCTAACTTCCTTATGAGTATCATTTAAAACACCAACAATTTGTGGAATAATAATAGACAATGATGCAGACAATTGTGTTGGATCCAAATAAGCCATAGAACCAAGTAATTCAACTGACCCCTTTTTGGATCTCCATGCAATTTCATCAAGATTGGAAATAGCTAATGGGATAAGTTTCTTTACACCAAAAGATGTAGTATTTTTCATAATTTCCTTTGCGGCATTATCAGTAGCAACTCTGACTTCTGGTATTGGATCACCCAACGATTTAAGAATAATCGGTAAAATTTCCAAAACATAAGGTTCAAAAAATTTACCTAAACTTTTAGATAACGTTTCAAAAGCAATAGAAACACTTTGACGTTTAATTGGATCCTTTTCATCAGAAGCATCTGTTAAGTTACGAATAATATCAAATGAACTTAAAGATTTTATACCACTTCCTTTTACTAAACCAGCAATCCCGTATGCAGCACCTTTGGCAGTTTTGGGTTTCCATAATTTTTCAAACAATTCATCAAACTTACCTTGTAAATTATCCATAGCAGGAACCAAAGGCGCAATACATTCTGATACTGCAAATTGTACCGGAGTATCCAAACTTTTCATTAATCTGTCTATAATAATTTTCAATCTTGGATCGGATTTATCCAAATCACGAGCTAATGTACCATACAAGATAACAACAGACTCTTTACTACTTTTAGCTAAACTTTCTTCAAAAATTGGAATCAATACTTCAACATTCTTTGCACCGTGTAATTTGATAGCTTCAACACCAGCATCCTGTAATTCTTGACGAACATGCTCATCCTTGTCTGCAGTACCAACTAGGAATTTGAACAATTCTTGTACATCTGTCTCACTATACAAAGGACCCAAATACTTTAATACAATTGCAACAGTCGATCTTTCTTCCCATCGATCTCTATTATCAATAGTTGATTTGATAACCAATCCAAATTTATCCAACTTTGGTGCAGGTGGATTCAAGTTTTCCTCATACAATTCAAACAATTCAGTATTTAATTTTTGACTAGCATCAACATAAGCTTTGGCAATAGAATTACGTAAACCAGCATCGTTATTACCAAACAAACTAAGTAAACTTGATGGGTTTCCTACCTTCAATTGGTTATCTTCCCAAATAGTTTGTGCAATTTCTTTACAATTTTCATCATTATCGTGAGTAGCAACAAATAATTCTTTGGAATAACTTTCCAATTCAAATTCAGCATCTAATCCTTCTAAAATAGTAGATCTAACAAAAACATGTGGCGTAATAATACTACTCAATAACAATTGCAAGTCCTGTTTAGAAATATTATAAGCAATATGTTGACATAATGACAAAAAACATTCTTTTGATAATTTAGCCTTTGATGGTAGCTTCATCAATGAAATCAAAACTTCTAAAATATTTGTACGAGGAATCTTTTCATCTTCAAATGATTCAGCATGAGCGGCAATAATTTCGATTGCTAATAACAATTGTTCTTCTTCTGGATCCTCTTCAACGAATTCAGAAGTGACAGCAGTTTTAGAAGCATTCTTAATGGCAACAGCTTTACCATCATACAACACTCTGGTTAACAATGGTAATATATAAGATAAACTCAAAGAATCTAATGGTTGTTGATCACTCAACATTTTAATCCTGTACAAGATTCTACCAATAAGAGTCACCAAAGGTTCTTGTTCCAAACTTTCATCTAATTTCACTCCAACAGACCTTAGCGTTGCAACACCAATAAATTTTCTTAAAACACCAAGTCTTGTTGATATCAAATTTGATAAACCAATAAATGCATCAGTTGATTTTAATTCAAGCAATTTATTTACAGCAATAGGAAACCATAAGCTTGATCCATTATCAACAAGTTCAGCCTGTTTGGTCAATTGAACAATTAAATCAACAACAAATTGAACTTTATTGAAATACTCACCAACTGTTTTTCTAATTTCGCTTTCCTTTGAAAGTTGTTCGTTAACCAATGCTTGCTCTTCTTTGGATAATTTCTTTGGTTGTTTCAATTCCTTCTTAATACTTTCTTCCCATTTCTTTATTTCATAATCTTTAGTGTTTTTATCAAGTTGCTTTTCATTGAGAACATTAATAACCAATTCACCTTCAGTTCCTTCATAAATTTTCATCTCTTCTTCGGTAAACTTAACTGATGTATCTAAATCAAACAAGTCTACAATAGGTTTAATAAGTTCCGGTTGAATAAATGCAATATCTGCAATTGCCTTAATAGCAGCAGGAGATCCGTCTTCAACACATTGATTAAAAATGGGGTCAAAATTTTCTGTTACCAATTGACCTAAATCAACATTAGCTTGCTGTGCTAAAACAATCCAATTGATACCAGCTTTACTAGCAGGAAGAATAATATCTTTCATATTTGCTTCACGACTCAATTTCGCAAAAACTGGTCTAATGTTTTTTTCATCACCAGTCAATTGTGAAATTAATTCCTTGGAAAGTTGTTCATTCAACTTTATCAGTTTCAATGCAAGCAATCTTACTTTATAAGGAGCATTTGTTAAAACATATACCCAACCTGCAGCATTATCTTTAAGAGCCTTGACTAACCATTTCAATTCAATTTCATCGAGTTTGCTAAAAATCCTTGTATCATTTAACAATTCAGAGTCTTTATTAGTTAATGCTAATATAACAAATGCACATACAATTGATTTATTACTAACAGATGGCAATGGAGCTTCTTCAATTTGTTTCAAAATCTTTTCAAATTCTAGGTTGAGTTCTGGGAATGGAACTTTATCAATTTGTTCGCCAAACTCAACAAACCAAACTCGGCGCAACTTTGAGTTAAAACCAGTAATGAAAGTTTTAATAACCTCTTCATTATTATACTTCAATCCATGGAAAGTGAAAACTTTGACTAAACTTGCTAATGAAGTTTCATTTTGATCCTTCGATACTAAAGGTAATAATTGTTTAATAATTTTTTCTGAATCATTAAAATGAACTAACGATTTTATGATTAATGCTTTTGATTCTGCATTTGAAGTAGCTTTAATAGCTTTAAAAATTTCATCAACCAAATCAGATGTATTTTTTTGTAAAGCCAAATCTAATATATGAGCAGCGCCATTCCTCACTTGTTCTTTAGTAGATTTAATACCTGAAATAATAGATGATAATAATTTAGCTGAAACTTCAATTTGGGTTAAATTTTCAAATAAAACTGGAAGGGTATATACAAATGAATTTTCTGAAGATCTTAATATCGCCTTCTCGATATGAGGTGATAATTTGGAAAAATCCTTAAATAAACTCCTTATACAATTTCCAAATAACTTTAAATCATTAATAGGAGGAGGAGTTTTATTCAATAATGCTTCATTTACAAAATAATCCACAATTTCATCAGTGTAACTTGTATAAATTTCATATAATCCTGGATAATTTTCTAATGCCAAGGCAAGAGAACCTAATAATGCAAACAGTTTATTCCTCACAATTATTTCTAAATATTTTTGATCAAGATTCAAAGTGGTTGCAATTGAAGACTTTGTAGTTTGAATTGCAGATTTATGAATTCTTTTACGTCTTCCATCAAATGCAATACATTTACTTAATACTTTTCCTTGAGTCAATGCAATTGAATCATCTAAATTTCCAATTTTTGCCAAAGAAATTGTAAATGCATTGATCCATTGTAAAAGAGTCATATAATCAGTAATTGGTAACGTTGGTCCTTGGACTTGTTGGTTAATAAATTTAATGTATACTTTTAAATAATTCAGATCATTTTTTGAAATAATTTGTAATACATGCAATACTTTATTTCTTGATAATGGATCATGATAATAATTATAAGTTTTCAATAATGTAATGACAATATTATTCAATTCTTGTTGTGGGATATCAGAAAGAACTAATTCTATTGATTCAAGAATTGATATTCTAACTGAAGTTAATGAATCTTGGATACCCTTTTCATAAATAGGTTCCAAATTGTCCCAAGTATCTATCATGGTTTGGGTTGGTTGTCAAAAAAAAAAAAAAAAAAAAAAAAAAAAAAAAAAAAAAAAAAAAAATTTTCTCTCTCTCTCTCTCTCTCTCTCTCTCTCTTTCAAGTTAAATCTCGTTTGAACAAAGAAAATTTTTTTTTCACTTTCTTCTTCTTTTTCTTTTTCTTTTTCTTTTTTTCCTTTTTCTTTTCCTTATCAACTATAACAGTCAATGAGGATAGGTTAAAGCCGTTGCAGTAATATTTCAAATAGAAGAGGTAACTCTTTTTATTTGATTTGACTCTCTTGTTCTTTTATTTAATTATGGAAGAAGGAGAGGGCGCTGTGGATAGCATTACGAACCAATTATCACCACACAATATAGAGTAGTGTAATACAATTCTGAGGCTGTATATATCGAAAACCAAACAGTTGTATAATAATAAATAAATAATTAGTATATAAAAATACATTCTTTTTTTTTGTATTGTAAATAAAAAAAAAAAAAAAATAAAATAGAATAAACACTAGCAAATAAATAAATAATAAGAAACCAATAAAACAATAAAATAAAAAATCATAATCCATTAATAAAGCTAAAGCAAAAAAATAACCAAACATAACCAAATAAAACACACTCTAATTATCATGTTTAAAACAACATCTATTACCATAACGACAACTACCATATTTTGACCAATTTGCACAAGGTTTAGATCTCCATTTAGGGGGTCTTTCGACATGTTTTAATTCATCATCACCATGAGCAAATTGGCATTTATTACCATATGGACATACACCGATTTTCATAAATGATGCGCATAATTCTGTCTTGTATAATTGAGTATTTATCTGTACTTTTTGATTTGGTTGAGACTGTTCGAAATTAAATAATTCATCATCTTGAGGCAAATAAAAAATCGCTTGTTCTTGATTAGGTTCATCCCATAAATTGGTTGATGTTAAAGATGGAGATGCATCAAGCCAGTTGATTTGTTGTTGAATAGGAAGTTGTTGTTGAATAGGAAGTCGTTGTTGTTGTTGTTGTTGTTGTTGTTGTTGTTGTTGTTGCTGTTGTTCAAATCCTTGTTGTTGCAGATGATGATGAAGAGGGGTATCTAAAATTTTAAAATCTGAATCTGTTGAATTAGTTTGCCATAAATCGGGTAATAAATCATCGAAATCTGTTGTTGACGAAGAAGAAGAAGAAGATATTGAAGACTTATTGAATGTAAAAATTTTTGAATTTCCAACAGCTGACATCATTGTTGACGGTGTAATACTAGAAATCAAAAATTATAAATATATAAATATATATTGAAGGGTATGGTGGGTGAGGAAGGAGAGGGGGGAAGGTGTATCAAAAGTAATTGTATAAATAAATGAATAAATAAATAAATATATATATATATAAATTTTATTGATATGGGGGAATTGAGTAGGAATTATATATCCCATCGATTAACCATAACAATTATATGGATTTGATTACACAAAATTCAATGGAACCCAATAAAAAAAAAAAAAAAAAAAAAAAAAGCAGAAAGAAAAAGAGAGAGAGAGAAAGAGTTCCCCTCACTAATTTCAAAATCTATTTGTTACTTCGACTTCCACTCGACTTCCACTCCACTTCCAATCCACTTCCACTCCATCTCCACCAACTACCGTTACCGCCATAGATCCTCTCTCCTCTCTTATGTATTTTTCTCCACCTTTATTTATTTATTTATTTATTCTATCCTATTTTAAATTACGGCCAATGACGGCTAAAATAAGATTATACTGTCTTTCTCTATATATATTTCTTTTTTTTTTTCTTATGCGATACAATCGAGAATGTCCGAAAGTTCAATTTTTTTTTTTTTCTATTTGAGTGAACTGTAAGAAAATAAGGTGATTTTTTATAAATCAGCTTATACTCTAAACGCCTTACATTCTGTTTCTTATATCCATGGTTAAATAAACCCCCCCCTTAATCATAGTATCATAATAGCATTGATACCTTTATAATTCATGTCCTCTTTGCCGAAGGCAAAATGAAAAGAAATTTTCTTAAATAAAAACTGTTGAAATCCGAGATATTAAACTGTTATTACACAAAAGTTAATTTAATTAGTGAAGAACAATTTTCGTTTCGGATTAATACAATTCTGACCAAACAACGTACAGAGAGACACCGAGTGAAAAACCTTTATTTAACCAATTGTATTAGTAATCTAAATATAAGAAATCTCCCTAACTATTCCTCCCTTTTCTCTTAATTTTTAACACCTCCGTATTTAATCTTGAAGGGTAAAGATTTATCTGAAGTGAATGTGACAAATAATCTATCTACTTCTCCTCCTCCAAAATGAGGGGTTATTGTTGTAGCAAGTTTTTTTTTTTTTTTTTTTTTTTTTTTTTCCTGGCGGTCAAAAAAGAAAAAGAAAAAGAAAAAGAAAAAGAAAAAGAAAAAGGAAAAAAAAAGGTTCTCCTCACTTTCATTGCTTTCAATTTGTATTCACCCAAAAGAGGAGATTTCACCCATTATGAGGAGAATTGACCCACTATGAAAAGATTTGACCCAACATGAAAAGATTTGACTCGTTTAATTTTGAGGAGTTATAAATTATACAACGTTACAGATAGGAGTAGATCTCTAAATCTAATCTTTATTTGCGTGTACTTTTGTCTCAAAATGTGACAAAAGAAGGCATGAAAATAAAAAAAAACAAAAGAAAAAAAAAAAAAACGAAAAGCAGATGAATAAAAACAATACGCGTACTTGCAACCATGATTAATAACTTGAAGGAACAACTTGATTGGATCAACGAAAACAAACCATATCGAATATCAACAGAAAAAATTAATGCTATAAAAGCAGATTATCCAAACACGCGTACACCTTTGGGAAATGTTTCGATCAATCAACCTACAAGGTCATCACTACCAAGTTCGATCAATCAACCTACAAAGTCATCACTACCAAGTTCTACCAATAAATCAGCACCACCTAGAGTGCCGACAACAGTATTACCACCACCCGCTGATATAATTGATTTAACCTCAAGTCCACCTAAATCATCTAGTAAAATCGAGTCTACGTTAGAATCACCAATAAAACCACCAACCAAGAAAAGGAAAACAACATCCTTGATTAATGAATTTTTCAAACTCAAAGATTCAAGTGACAAATTATGGGAAGAAAAATTAATGGCCTCAAAGTCAATTCTGATTTCTAATAACGAAAAAGATAGGATATACAAATCATTAGATTCACAAATGAAAGCATTGGATGAACAATTCAATGAATTAAGACGGAAGATGGAGCCAGCTTCTAATCCAATTGATTCACCAGAATCAAGTGCAACCGAAATAGAAGAATCACCTGTTTTTAGAACACCAGTGGCGAGACCTAGAAGATTAATTACAGCTAGGCAAAACATAGAAGCGATAGAAGATGAAGAGGACGTGGAAGATGACTTTGGTGAAAGAACTATGGATGGATTGTTTACTCCTACTCAAGACCGTGATGAAGAATACGATAGCGAGATAAATAACTTCATTGATGATAACTCATATCATATTCAAACACAATGGAATCCTTCATCCCCGGGTATGGAAGTAGATGATTTCAATGATATAATGCTATCTCCTGAAACTGCAGCTAAAATGAATATCAGATATGATACTCAAATGGCTGGTGCAATAATACCTCCTATAAAAGAAAAGTTCACTCCCCAAGAGGATGAACTGGGTATACCAGACGAAATAGAAGACGAAATATCTGGAAGTTATCTCACTCAACTTAATATTGAAAGAGAAGTGGAAGTTGTGGAATTGGATGATGATGACGATGTAGAAGAAGAAGAAGAAGAACAAGAAGAAGAAGACGAGAAAGACGAAAAAGACGGTTTGGAACGTCAGACTGTGGAACCAATTACCATACTTGATTCCGATGATGATCCATTTTCAGATGACGATATTGAATTGATTGGTAAGCCTTCAGAACCTTTCACTAGAGATGTTTATAATGTTTTAAATACTGTTTTTAAACTCAATTCATTTCGAGAAAACCAACTTGAAGCAATCACTTCTACTTTAATGGGTAAAGATGTTTTTGTACTTATGCCAACTGGTGGTGGGAAATCATTGTGCTATCAATTACCTGCATTAATTAAAAGTGGGAAAACTAGTGGCACAACTGTGGTGATATCTCCATTAATCTCTTTAATGCAAGATCAAGTGGATCATCTTTTGAAAAGGGACATTAAAGCTGGTATGATTAGTTCTAAAGCAGGTGCTTCTGAAAATAAAACTACCCTAAGCTTGTTTCGTGGTGGATTTCTCGATATTGTTTATTTATCACCAGAAAAGGTCAATAAATCTGCTCTAATTCAAAGGATTATAACAAAATTGTATAATGAAAATAATTTGGCTAGAGTGGTTATTGATGAAGCACATTGTGTAAGTTCTTGGGGACATGATTTTAGACCAGATTATCAAGGTTTGGGATTTTTTAAAGATAATTATCCCAATGTTCCAATAATGGCATTAACTGCTACTGCGAATCAAAAAGTTAGAATGGATATTCGTCACAATTTGAAAATGGATAACCCAGTATTCCTTAAACAAAGTTTCAATAGAACAAATTTATTTTATGAAATTAGAAAGAAAGAAGGGAAATTGTATGAAAATATAAGAGATTACATTTTGACTAAACACAAGGGAGAGACTGGTATTATTTATTGTCATTCAAAGCAATCATGTGAAACCACCAGTGCAAAATTGAATGAATTTGGCTTGAGAACTTCCTTTTATCATGCAGGTATGGGTGCTGATGATAGGTTGGCTATACAACAAAGGTGGCAAAGTGGTCGTCTTCAATTAATTTGTGCAACGATTGCATTTGGTATGGGTATTGATAAACCAGATGTGCGTTTTGTGATTCATTTATATATCCCAAGAACTTTGGAAGGTTATTACCAAGAAACTGGACGTGCTGGACGTGATGGGAAGCCGTCTGATTGTGTGATGTATTATTCTTATGGTGATGCACGGTCATTACAAAATTTAATTCAAAGAGATGAATCGTTTAATGATGAAACTAAACGAAGTCATTTGGAGAAATTACGTCAAGTTGTTCAATATTGTGACAATACAACTGATTGTCGTAGAAAACAAGTGTTGCATTATTTTGATGAATCATTTGATCCGGTTAATTGTAATAAGCAGTGTGATAATTGTCGAGATTATAATCATGTGACTCTGGTGGAAAGAGATTGTACCGAAGATGCTAGAACTATACTTAAATTAGTCAAATCAATTCAGCATGATTCTGTCACGGTATTACATTGTCAAGATGTATTTAGAGGTTTGAGAGGTAGTAAAGTTGTTCAATCTGGACATCATGAAAATGAATATCATGGAAAGGGGAAAAGTATGGACAAGACTGAAATTGAAAGATTGTTTTTATGTTTATTATTTGAAGGTTGTCTTGAGCAATATGAAGTGATGACTGGTCCATTTGCATCGACGTATGTTAAAATTGGTAAGAATGCTGATATAGTATTATCAGGGAAGAAGAAAATAAAAATAAAATTTACCAACAACACAAAGAAAATAATCAGTACAGGTAGAATTCAATCTTCTAAACAAAAGACAACGACGACGACGACGACATCTTCCAAACAAACTTTACCAGTGGTTGTGGAACACGAAGGATTTATTCCTGCAAGACAAATGTTAGATGATACTGCATTTATTGAGCGATGTAAACAAGAATTGGATCAAATTAGACAAAAGTTGCTGAAAGAACATAAAAATCTTGCAATAAATATATTGGGATCAGTTACATTTAATGATATGGTTATCAAATTACCAACCAACAAGAAAGATTTTGCCAAGTTGACTGATATTCAAAAATCTCAAAATGAATATTTTCCAGACTTTAAGAAAGCATTGATTTTATTAGCTCGAGAGAAGAAAAAGATTGGTACTGGGGCTGGAGGTGGGGCTGGAGGTGGAGCTGGAGCTGGAGGTGTTACACCAACTATGAGTTCAATTTCTTCTTCCATTGTTAAGTCCACATCTACATTTTCACCATTTTTCCAGACATCTCCACAAGATGAAGAGATTCTTCAAACGTTACGTGGAATGTCTCAAGTTAAAGATGGTAGATCACCTAGTTACAAAAGCGGCTCAAAGGGAAGATATAATAAGAAATCATTTCGTAAAAAATCTCGTAAAACTAAATAGTTGATATTTATCCTTCTATCTCCGATACAAGTCGTGCAAATAGAATAAAATGCTTACGCGCGATTTTTTTACTATTTTTTTTTTTTACTATTTTTTTTTTTTTTTTTTTTTTTTTTTTTTTTTTTTTTTTTTTTTTTTTTTTTTTTTTTTTTTTTTTTTTTTTTTTTTTTTGTATATATATTTATTTCTTGTTGATAAAATTTCCCACACACATGCACACACAGGCACGCAGGCACTCATAGCTCACCCCCCTCTCTTCCTTCCCTTGTCTTCCGCTTTCCCCTAATTTACCAAACGATGCCGAAACATCCATTTTATAGACGATTACTAAAAGAATATAAATCAATAAGTACGAGTAATCTTCCTGGTATTACATTAATTTCTAGTGATGATTCTACGTTGACGTCTTTTATATTTCAAATAAAAATTGCCAATCATAATTTATACCCCGATGATGAGCGATATTATTTATTGATTGATATTACTGAAAATTATCCTGTTGATTCTCCACTGGTGAAGTTTATTATCTATGAACCTCCAGAAGTTATAGTATTAGACGATAAGAATGAAGAAGAAGAAAAAGAAGAAAAAGAAGAAGAAGAAGAAGAAGAAGAAGAAGAAGAAGAAGAAGAAGAAGAAGAAGACTCATCTATTGAGATTGTATCTAGATCAGTTATTCCTATGCATCCACATATATATTCCAATGGTCATATTTGTCTTAATTTATTAGGTGATGATTGGACACCGGCATGTTCTATTGAATCGATATTATTAAGTATTCAAAGCATGTTGAGTGCGAATGATAAATTAGAAAGACCACCTGATGATAAGGCTTATGTTAAAGGAGCACCAGTTGATCCTAAGAATACTACATTTGTATATCATGATGATAATGTTTAGATTAATATAAAATTAACTTTGATGGTAATGGTGGTGGTGGCGATTTTGCATTAAAAATTTTGGATAATAAATTGGTTTCTTGTTTGTTTCTTGTTTGTTTCTTGTTTGTTTAGATTTAGAGATAGGGCGATGTCATATAAATTTGAAAAACTCCGAAGTGAAAATTGAAAATTTTTTTAGTGATTAATTTTTTTAGTGGTTAATAAGAAAACACAAAAAAGTTGTGGTATTAATGGTTAATGTGGTTTTGATTAGTATCTTTTGATTAACCAGTAATAATGCTCCATGTTACAACACTATCTATCTACATATTCACAAAAAAAAAAAAAAAGATTAAAAATTAAAAATTAAAAATTAAAACGTTCGGAAAAATTTTAAATTTCTATTAATAAAAAGAAGAAGATTTTGTGAGTATTTAAAACTCAACAATTGAACAAATCACAAAGTTTACCCCTCTTTCGTGCATATTTGAATGAGCGAATTCCGGGTTTTTTTTGGGTTACAACGATTAGTGTTTGGTGACGGAAACGGTAACGGTGGTGATATGGTAATTATGGTTTCGGAGTTTTTTTCTTTTTTTTTTTTTTTTTATTTTTTTTTTATTTTCTTTCATATTTACACAACCGATCGTTTGTTCATTTCTTTGGGTTCAAAAAAAAAAAAAAAAAAAATAAAATAAAATAAAATAAAATAAAATAAAATAAAATAAAGTAATATTAGTCTAATTACAATGAAACATTGATCCATCTGTAACCAAACAAGAAAAGTAAATTAAATTAAATTAATTAAATTGAGAAATGAAATGAAATGAAGAAAAGTAAATATTTTTCTGTTCTTTTTGTTCATCTTTTTTTGTCAATGAATGCCGCAAAATTGTAAATTTAATTTGAGATTAGAAAAAAATTTCATCTCCGAAATATCTCAAATATATAAATATACATTATTTTGGTTGAATTTTTGTTATTTAATAACTTAAAATGTTTCTTCTAAAGTTCTTAATATATATACCTTTTTATTTCATTTGTAGATCATTTCAACCAACCCGGTTATTCCAATTTGATACTATTTGGTAATAATAATAATAATAATAATAATAATAATTTACTAAAATCCTTACAGCATTCGTTTTTAAATTTTATTTGTTGTTCTTAATTTTTTTTCCCTGCCTAACTCAACAATTCCTTCCCCCTAACTAAATTTAATTAATAAAGAGAGGGAGAGAGAAAGAAAACTAACAAGAGAAAGAAAGAGAGAGAGAGACTTTATAAAACGTACACAAATTTCAAATTGCTATATAACCATTAATACTTTTTTTTTTTATCTTTGAATTTTAATTGTTTTTTTAATTTGCTTTCAATATATTCCAAATACAATATGTGTTCAACTAATAATGAAATTGAAGAATTGACAACAAATCAACCATCAATTGAACAAGCTTGTGATTCGTGTCGAAAACGCAAATTGAAATGTTCAAAAGAATACCCACGTTGTTCAAAATGTATTCAACATAAATGGTGTTGCTCTTATAGTCCAAGAACGGTAAGATCTCCATTAACTAGAGCACATTTAACTGAAGTCGAACAAAGAGTGAGTCAATTGGAAGACGTTCTTCGTTTTTTACTACCTTCTCATGACATTGATGATATTATAAATGATGATAATAAAACTATATTGACTCCAATTAAACAAAAATTGGATCAAAATCCTTCGGAAATTCATTCGCCAATAAATTCAATCACTTATCCATTACGTCAATCAAAATCAAATCCCATAGAAGAATATTCTAAAGATCAGATCAAACAAGAAATTATTGACGACTTTTTATTAAATAATATAGCAACTACAAAAAATAATGATAATGTGTCACCAGTAGTATTTCAATCCACTACAAATTCAACAGAATCTTCGTCATTAACGTCGCCTCATTCATTAATGTCGTTAAATTCATATGATGGAACAATAGACGAAGTACTTGATCTAGATCAGCCTCTGCTTAAAAAGATTAAATTAGAACTAAATACTGGTTCCAATGTTCTGTATGGATTGTTTTCTGATTATAATTTCGACATGCTTTTTGATAGTGTAGTTGATGATACTGTAAACGTTTAGTGTACGTGTGTGTGTTTTTTATGTTTGTATTTTCCAAATCTTTTATGTATATCTTTTTGGCGACACTGTAAACTTTTAGTTCGGGTGTGTGTGTGTGTGTGTGTGTGTGTGTGTGTTTTATGTTTGTATTTTCATGTCTTATGTATATCTTTTTGGGGGACACGATATGAAAAATTTAATACCAGATCCGTCTATACCCATGTCACGTGACGGGTTTATACTTTTTTATTTTTTATTTTTTATTTATTTTTTGTTTGGAAGTTTACGTAATACCATCATTTCTTTTTTTTTTTTTTTTTTTTTTTTTTTTTTTTTTTTTTTT
>JAKTXM010000172.1:0-21329 GCA_030582575.1 Candida buenavistaensis | reverse complement strand
TTGGAGATGGTTATTCTTACTTGAAGGTATTATCACATTGATTATTGGAATAGCTGGTTTCTATTTGATGGTTCCATCTGCTGTTCAAACTAAAAATTGGATGCATCCAAAAGGTTGGTTTACTGAACGTGAAGAAAAAATTGTTGTCAATAGAATCTTACGTGATGATCCGGGAAAGGGGTCCATGAATAACAGACAAGGAATAACCCTCAAAGCACTTTGGAAAAGTTTAATTGATTACAACCTTTGGCCGCTTTTTGCTGTCGGTGTAATTGTTTATATTGGTTCTGGTACTTTTACAGCTTATTTTACAATGATGAACAAACAATTGGGATTTTCAACTTTTGATACAAACTTATTGACTATTCCATCTACTGTATTACACATTATATTACTTTTGCTTGTTACTTGGTTTTCGGGGAAAGTCAATGAAAGAGGTCTTGTGGCTTTGAGTGCTCCAATCTATTGTATTCCATTACTTGCTATTATTAGATGGTGGCCAGGAGCAGGTAAAGAAAAATGGCCAACATATGTTTTAAACACATTGTACCTTGGTCAGCCCTATATTCACGCAATATGTGTGTCATGGGTATCAAGAAATTCCAATCACGTTAGAACAAGATCCGTTGCATCGGCATTGTACAATATGTTTGTCCAAGTTGGCGGTATTATTTCGCTGAATATTTATAGAAAAGATGACCTACCTTTGTATAAACGTGGTAACATGCAGTTGTTTGCACTTACCATAGCCCTGATTCCAGTTTTGTTATTAGCTAAATACTATTATGTATGGCAAAACAGCAGAAAAGACAAAATTTGGAAAGCTATGACTGAAGAAGAAAAGGATGATTATAGAAAGAATACTACAGACGAGGGGTCTAAGAGATTAGATTTCAGGTTTGCCCATTAAATAGAATTTTGTACTTTATTGAGATTAGTTTTTTTTTTATTTTCTTATTTGGACAAGTTTCATACAACGATTTCTCTTAGTCTCAATAACAGAGGTATACAAGAGGTATATTGATTCAAACTAGCTTACAATCATTTTAATACTAAGCGGCACATACTAAAACATATTCCAAAACTGCGGGATGACCCAATATATTGATATTAGTTATGTGCCACACATTTAGCATGAATTTTATTGGGCATTGAGTTTTATTTTTTTTCTCTTGGTTTGTTTGCAACTTCTTAATTTATGATTTTGTATTACTATAGAAACAGGAACAAAATTACAAAATACCATCCAATTGTGTACTAAGTGATAAACAACATTTTTCTTGGTTTTACAGAATAAACCATATAAATTGGTACGTAAATTATAAGCCCCTCTTAATAAATTGTGGATACTTCACCTATTATTCTACATGGTATAAATAATTCTCCTTATCAAGTATTCTTGCAAAATTTTCTATTTTTAATAACCAACAATGTCCAAAAAAAAAAGAATCATATGTTCAAGACTCTCCATCTGCTGCTAGTATTGATAGTTCCAAAAACATTAAATTAGACTCCACCAGCAATGATCCAATAGAAAAGGATTCTACAGGCAACACCAAAATTAGTGTTTCATCCACTTACGATTTACTATCCCTTGAAGAAAATCAATTAGTAAAATGGAAACAGATCCAACAGAAGAAGAGAAAAAGGCAAGTAAATATCCCGATGCATTAATTAAAAAAATAGGATTAGATGCACAAATTGAAGAAGGTGGTTCTAATTTATCTGCTGGTCAAAAACAATTATTATGTTTAGGTAGAGCTTTATTAAATACAACTAGTAAGAATTTGGTATTAAATGAAGCCACTGCTGCCGTTAATTTCAAAACCAATAAAATCATTCAAGAAACTATTAGAAATGAATTTAAATATAAAACTATTTTAACCATTGCTCATAGAATCGATACAATCATGGATAGTGATAAGATTTTGGTTTTACACAATGGTAAAATTGCTGAATTTGATTCACCAGAAAATTTATTGAAAAATAAAAATAGTATTTTTTACTCACTTTCTAGAGAAGGTGAATACATAGATAATTTTTTTTTTTTTTTATATAATTCCATTGATCAATTGTTCTTAGTTTTATCTCTTTTGCAGTCCGTTGTTCAAGATCTTTGCATTTAAACTTTTAGTCCATCTCTTTGCTAATACACATGCATCACAATTAAAAACTCAAGCCCAAAAAAAAGCATAAACAAAATTATTCACATTGCGTTTAATTTGCAGCCTACGCCTGGATTTTAACTTATCCTTATGAAAATCCTATTTACAAAAATTTCTACCCCTCTTATCTAAACAAATTACTAGTCAATTGATTGTATACATATAAATCATATTCATTAAGGCAATTGTTTCCACTCATTTTATTCAAACAGATTCATATTTATTTTCTGCTTTTCCACTAGATATAATTATTCAAACATTTTGCTACGTAGTACTTTAGCATCTGTTAAATATCACAGTTTTAGTACCAAATACGCAACAATCGATTTCAGATGATTAAATTTTAATTGTGCCATGTATTGAAATTAAGAAAACAGATTAATTGGAAAAAAATTGTTGGTTGATAAAAAGTATTTAAATAAAATCCATTGGCGTATTATCTGTTTCTACTATATTTTGGTATATTTCGGTACATGAATACTGCATATTATTTGTGCTTTAATTGGTAGCTATCCTGGTATCCGATTATAAGAGAAAAAGTCTTGGACAACATTGTATATACTATTAGAACATCCAATTACTAATCTTAATTATAAAATTTAAACATTAGTTACATTACGTATAGTTATCGGTATTCTTCGTATAGTAAACTCATTCAAGTTCTTCAGCATAAAAGTTTACAGCTACAGAATCTCCAATAATAACTTTGGTATATATACACAACCAATTCTAAAGGGCTTGGGCCCAAGCACAAAGAAATCCAGCATTTTCGAGATTACTTCAAACTAGAATAGAATAATTTTAATACCAAGAAGCAAGCAATACTTCAAACTACATAACAAAGTTTTTTCCAACATTTAAGTGCGTGCATAGAACATCACTTTTATAGGGTATTTAGCTTCATAACTTTTGGTCAAATGGTACAACTAATATTTTTCTTCTCCACTTGGCAAATCACTTTATAGTATTCTTTTTCTAGTTTGAAAAACCAGGATTATCTCTCAATCTTCAATAAGTACTTCTATTTTAAAAGTTTTATTTCATATTCGTACTATACCATAAATTAAAATCAAGCGAATCATTCTATGTTGTGCAACTTTCATTTTAAACTTCTGAACACACTGCACTCAAATTACTATAATCTAAAATTGCACCTAAAAACTAGTCTACCACAAAACTACAATAACATTACTTTCATACTATCTCAGCTAAAGTCCTTCAACATTATTGCACTACAGATGCCAAACTCAAAAAGCCCAAACCACAATTTACAGTGCCATGATTAAGTAACAGAATATGGAACAAAAAATCTCTATAACAAAATTCGGGTGACAATAACTACTGCTACTCTTTTTAGCCACCTTAACATGAAAATAAATTTTTGCTTAGTATATACTGACATAAACATCTCAATAATGCCTAACAACAATTATCTCTGCAAAATTAATTTATCTACATCTTGCTAATCATAACCACAAAATAAGGATATTCAAATTAAAGAACATTAACCAATCAACTCCTACTAACATCAAATATTAAATTCTAATAAGTACTCAAGATTACAAATATATGTACAGTGAGCCATTTGATTTCTTAAATTACCACACAACAAAATGATATTTCTTTTGAGGTGAAATCAAAAAAATATTACCTACCATGAAGATGGAAAATATGTACAAATAACATACATACTTGCTATCTCCAAAATATCACAACAAGGTTAAGCTTCTTATTATTTACATTATTGTCGTAATTGCTAGGGCTATTTGTAAGAAATTGTTACCAGAGAACATTACTTTCAATCTAGGTGCACTTTATGCAAGATGAACTCTTGGATTACATATTCTTCTATCGACTGAAAACTGCAATAAATTGTATTTAAAATACATTCATAACCTATTCTGGACACAAATAATCCAAATACGGTTTCCACAACACCTTCAAAAGCTTCTTATGAGCACTACTATTGCAGTTTCTGAATTCAATCACCTTGTTTATTTGATATCTCTCAACAAACAAATACTTAAAATTACTAATAATATGTAGAAGATTCCCCCATGCGGCTCAGATTGACATCTCTATTCTTCCAAAATATTTCTATTACTTTTTCAAACCACATTGTTATGTGTTACAGAAGCTAGACTCTCGACCACTTATTAAACAAAAATGTTTTGCAGGACTTTTATAAATCTTTGTTACATTCTTTTTCAAGAAACTTCCACAATCATTTGAACATTTGTAAAACATAAACAAGCAAGAAGATAAATTATTTTTACTCTAATTGATACAACAGCTTTTTTTTGTGCGAGACCAGGTTGACTTAGAGAGTCGCAGTACTTGATGTATTTGGACGACTAAATAAATATTTTTGATTAGCTAGTTTCAAAATATGATATTTCATGTTTATTGACGTTGCAATTGATTTAAGGTTATGTGTTGTTTGTACTCCAGAGATTATATTTCATTTACCGATTTAATATTTGTGATTCTATTTGGTGAGTTGACTTACATGATTTTTCACTAGCGGCTACTACATGACCATTTTAGTTATCTAGTATTGTTTTGTTCTATGGATGTTCTACGTTTTTATCAAAATTTTCACATACTTGTTAGTTTATTTTGCATGTCGTATCATGTTATGGCATTATATCTTTGTCTTAGAAAGGTGTTTAATTCTTAATTAGGGTTAGTGAGGAAGTTGCTATTGTAATGATTCCCAATTAGGAATCGCAAACACTGAAGAAAATAACAGCTGCATTGGATAATGTTCTGTTGGTTTTCATTTGAAAGTAATTTTATTTTTCTTGATATTGTTGTTGTTGGCTAATATTTAGTAGTGTAATGATATTTCTAAGTGATTTTGGATGATATAATTTACTCTTAGATGAGCAATTTGGTAAGTACTTGCAGATTGATTTTGTTTGGATGACCCTATTTTAGGGTGGCTCTACATCGTAATGTTTGTATCTATGAAAAAGTTTGGCTAAGTAACTATTTGAAAGTTTGGCACGGATGACACCTATGATATGGACCCCAAAACTCACTAGTAAAAGTTGTGCAGTGGTATAAGTCCAGGCGGATTTAGTTGCAATTTTTGGGTATTTGAATTTGAGTGTTTTGATAGATGTTACCAAGACGATTTCTTGGAATAAAGAAAGTGTATATTCAGTAAAATTTTTTTAAATAAATAATCTAGCATTTAAATTTTGTTCTATCAGGTAATGAGAAGTGATTTGTTTGTTGGTTACAGCATTGGTTGACAGGTTTGATAATATTTGGCCAATTGACGGAAACAATGATTTGATAAAGGACATAATAAAGTAAAATATTGTTTTGAATTGCTCTAACGAGAACATTTATGATCAATGTAAGTATATAATTTATGGTAGCATTTGTTAAGCAAAATAGTCAAATAAATATCGTGTGAGAATATTTTTATTAATGATCGGATTGGCTGTTATTCCTGGAAAGTGGTTATTTTTTTAAAACTTTGATACCCCAATTGGAGTTAAGATTGATGCTATTGATTTAGGATTTACTTTGTTGTGTGTTAGTTTGAGCTGGTCGCCACCTTTACCAAAATTCGTATTTATTATTCTGTAGAAAGCTTTTAGTAATTTAATTTTATCTGGTACGTTTAGCCAACAAATGAAAACAAGGTGTTTCAAAAGGAATACCGGAACAAAGGAAGATAGATAATGTATAGTTAACCGTAACATCGGTTGTGAATTCATTTAATAGGGTAAGGAATGATTTTAGTTTTTGATCTATTTGCTATATATTTTTGGTGGTATGGTTTGATTGATTTTAGAAATCCCTGTATGAACCTTTTGAATAATGTTTGGTGAATATAACCATCAGTTCTAAATAGTGATTTTTGAACTGTGTATGAAATTCTTGGTTGCAAGAGTGATTGTGTGCAAAATTGAAAAAATTCAGTAACTAAAAAATATTACACGTAATTTATAGTAGTTCTGTCTGTTGATAGTTCAAAGTGAAGGATTATCCACATCCGATTATCTTGAAACAGAAGCAATTATTATTATTATTGCAACAAATAACGACTAGCTCAATGTTGCTTTATTATACCAAAACTCTCGAGGTTTGTATGAATGATGAATTGGAGCTTTACAAACTGTAATAGTATGTGGAAGAGTATCAACATGTAGAAAACAATGTTATTTGATTTCATTCAAGTTGCTTGCTTTGCTAAAAGTTTACTTTTAGCCATTATTCATTAAGCCTAGGATTCTCCCCTCCTAGTGCACGATTCCAAACCTTCAGCTTTTTGAATTAGGAGGTAATGTATCACTTAGCAAGTCATTGATCAAAATGACATTTCCCAAATATAATGTCCTCCGTTTTTAGTTACAACTAACAGGAAGTTGCTGTTAAGGAGCTCTGAATAACTGACACTGTCAAAAGCAAACGAACGACAAAACAATTTCTTACCCGATGAACTCACAATATGCACATTGAAAAGAATATCAGTTTTTTTCATTATTTACTAATTCAAGTAGTAATTTAGATATGCTACTTTGAAACCATGGTATTAAGCCCATGGTATTAAGCCCATTTCCTTGGTTTAACCTTATAATGGGTTTTCTTTTAAGATCTTGGGTCGATGTTAAAATCAACTAGTTAGGTTCTGAAGTGGTAGAGAATCCTTAAAAAATAGTATGTGCGGTTTTTCCTGGGATTTCTTGCGGTCCTAAAAATTGTTATATGAGGCAAAAGTGTCAAAGTACAAATCATTACAATGGAATCTACTTGTAGATTTTTTCTATATCTTCTTTTCAAATCAAAAAACAGTAGTACTACGTACTTTAGTTTAGTGATGACCAAAGTTATCCTGTAATTAATAATAGTATTTATGGTGTCATTTACACTACCCTAGATTGCGAATTGTAGTAATTGGAGAGTATAATGCAAAACATACAACCGACACTGTGTTGACAGGACCTGATTTAATTACTAATTTGAACTAATAGGACATATATTGCGTAAAGTGAAAATGAGAAGATAGGTGGATATGCTACCAACGTACACGCGTCTGTCACGTAGTGGTAAGTTATCTTCAGAATGTGCTTGATTGGATAACTAACACGTGACAAAAACTGTTGCTGAGAGAATTTGAATTTAAGTTAAATTGTAAGGAAAAAAAAAAGAATTGTAAATGTTATAAATCTGTTGATTGAATAAAATGGAATTACAGTCTTTTCATTTTTAATTCGTACTATAGAGCAAAAATTGTTCGCACTAGGGCAACAAAATTATTCGTATTTCTATTAAAAAAAAGTTCGTACTAAGAAGAACATAAATGTTCGCACGAGTGTGTAAAAATTATTCCTAAGTCATGACCATAATTATCATACCATATAGCAGCCAAAATTGGTGCGAACAATTTGGACACACTAATATGAACAATCCCTAACATTTAGTGCGATTAATTTTGTCACACTAGTATTAAAATACTTCTACCAATTGGTACTAATAATTTTGGTGCGCCATTATGAAAATTAATGTCCACTGATACGAAAAAAAAGTGAAAATACTGTAAATGAGATTAATTTGGCTGAAGTGCTTATTGGCTTGTACACGTATTAATCGCTGGGATTTGAATTAAATGAGAGAAAAACTAAAATGGTTATTTAGAATTTTGGAAGTAAGAAATAGCTTTAGTTACACTTGGACGGATGGAGTATAAGTCTAAATACGTCGAATCATCTACTTTCAGATTAAGTCTAGATCAAGCCATTAATATACTATATTTACATAACACCTGAATTGGTAGCAAACGTTGTGGAGTTAAAGTATTAAGTGAAACGTACTACACGACAGACGCGTGTTTTTCATTTTTTTAAAAAAAAAAAAAATTAGAAAAAAAAAATTGAATGACAAACTACTCACTTCTTATTAGTCAATACCATGTCTGTACCTAAACGGCCATTAGATGAGGTCCATACGGATCAAGCACACTCACTACCAGTATCTGTCATTTCATCAACTGAAAGTGCAAAGTTATTAAAGAAAGTTAAACTTCCCAATGGAACAGAAGAACCATCTGAATTCGAGAAAGAATTATTGGATATGACCCAAGCAGCTCATGAATTAGGAATCGAAGAAGATCAATCATGGAGCAGACCACCTTTATTTTCAGGATTTGATCCTAAATTACACGATGTTAGTTTTCAACAATTAGACGCCGAAGAATACAATGACGGAAATAATACGTATGCTAGATTTTTTGGGATAACTCAAGAAGGGTATTCTGTGTTATGTAATGTGACTGGTTTTGTTCATTATTTTTATAGTCCTGTTCCTAAAGGATTTTTCAAAGATACTCATTTAGCAGGGTTTATAAATTACTTGAAGGCAAATTATAATGGAATAGAAAATGTTGAAATTAAATTGAAAGAATCAATTTGGGGATATAGTAAGAATGTCAAAACGCCATTTTTTAAAATATTTGTAAATAATAATCGTGATATAATGAGAATTAGGTCTTCTTTTGAAAATGGTACAGTTCAATATGAAGATTTGTTCCCAGAAAAGGGCATTACTTATGATAATATTAATTATTTGTTGAGATTGATGGTGGATTGTAAGATTACGGGGATGTCATGGATAACGTTGCCTAGGGGAAAATATTCCATGGTGAAGAAGAAAATCTCAACGTGTCAAATTGAATGCTCTATTGATTACAGAGATTTGGTTTCGCATCAATCTGAAGGAGAGTGGCTAAAAATGGCTCCTCTCCGTATATTATCTTTTGATATTGAATGCTCTGGAAGAAAAGGCATATTCCCGGAAGCTGACAAAGATCCCGTTATTCAAATTGCAAATGTTGTTCAAAAGTCAGGTGAATCAAAACCGTTTGTTAGAAACGTGTTTACGGTAAACACATGCTCTTCAATTATTGGGTCACAGATATTTGAGCATAAAACAGAATCAGAAATGTTGATGCGCTGGAGAGATTTTATAACAGAGGTTGATCCTGATGTGATTATTGGGTATAACACAGCCAATTTTGACTTACCATACCTTTTAGGTAGAGCAAAAGCGTTAAAGTTGGCTAATTTTCCATTTTTTGGAAGATTGAAATATGTCCAACAAGAAGTCAAAGATTCTGTTTTTAGTTCAAAAGCATATGGTACAAGGGAAAATAAAGTTGTCAATATTGATGGAAGAATGCAATTGGATTTACTTCAATTTATTCAAAGAGAGTATAAATTAAGATCATATACTTTAAATTCAGTTTCAGCACACTTCTTAGGAGAACAAAAGGAAGATGTTCAACATTCCATTATTACTGATTTGCAAAACGGTACAAAGGAAACGAGAAGGAGGTTAGCAGTTTACTGTTTAAAGGATGCCTTTTTGCCGCTACGATTGCTTGATAAACTTATGTGTCTTGTTAACTATACAGAAATGGCAAGAGTAACAGGTGTCCCATTTTCATATTTATTATCGAGAGGACAGCAAATTAAAGTTATCTCCCAATTATTTAGGAAATGTTTACAAGAAGATATTGTTATTCCAAATTTGAAAAGTGAAAATACAAACGATTTATATGAAGGTGCCACAGTTATTGAACCAGATCGTGGATATTATGATGTCCCTATTGCAACTTTGGATTTCAGCTCTTTGTATCCATCTATTATGATGGCTCATAATTTGTGTTACACCACTTTACTCACTACCAATTCAATAAGAGCATTTGGATTAACTGAAGATGATTATACAAAAACACCAAATGGTGATTATTTTGTCAAATCAAATTTGAGAAAAGGTATTTTACCAACTATTTTAGATGAGTTGTTGACAGCAAGAAAGAAAGCCAAAGCTGATTTGAAAAAGGAGACAGATCCGTTCAAGAAGGATGTTCTAAACGGTAGACAATTGGCATTGAAAATATCAGCGAATTCTGTCTATGGTTTTACAGGTGCAACTGTTGGTAAATTGCCATGTTTGGCTATATCCTCTTCTGTCACGGCTTTTGGTCGTGAAATGATTGAGAAAACAAAAAATGAAGTGCAAGAATACTATTCTAAAAAGAATGGACATCCATATGATGCACATGTTATTTATGGGGATACAGATTCTGTTATGGTAAAATTTGGATACCAAGATCTAGAGACTTGTATGAAATTGGGAGAAGAAGCTGCTAATTATGTTTCCACGAAGTTCAAAAATCCAATTAAGTTGGAGTTCGAAAAGGTGTATTTCCCATATTTGCTTATTAATAAAAAGAGATATGCAGGGTTATATTGGACAAGACCGGATAAATTTGATAAAATGGACACCAAGGGTATTGAAACAGTTCGAAGAGATAACTGTAGGTTGGTTCAAAATGTTGTGACAAAAGTTTTGGAATACATTTTAGAAGATCGCGATGTTGCAAAAGCAGAAAGATTTGTCAAGCAAACAATTGCTGATTTATTACAAAACAGAGTTGACTTGTCCCAGTTAGTCATCACAAAAGCTTATTCGAAGCATGAATATAATGCAAAACAAGCACATGTGGAATTGGCAGAACGTATGAGGAAAAGAGATGCTGGTTCTGCACCAACATTAGGAGACAGAGTCGCATATGTTATTGTCAAAACTGGAGGTGACAAAAATTATGAAAAATCAGAAGATCCCTTATATGTATTGGAAAATTCTTTACCAATTGATGTGCAATATTATTTGGATCAACAACTAACCAAGCCATTGGAAAGAATATTCAACCCAATCTTGGGAGATGCAAAAACCAAAGAATTGTTGACTGGTGCACATACGCGTACAATTAAAGTAGCTGCACCAAAAACGGGTGGTCTTTTAAAATTTGCAAGAAAAACGGAACTTTGTGTTAATTGCAGAATTCCATTGAAGCCAGATAATCATGGAGCTTTATGTCCCAACTGTATTAAAGATGGTAAAGGTCCTGAACTTTATGGCAGTGCTCTTCAACAAATGAATTATTTAGAGAATAAATTCTCAAGACTTTGGACAGAATGTCAGCGATGCCAAGGGTCATTACATCAAGAGGTGTTATGTGGAAACAAAGATTGTCCTATTTTCTACATGAGAACAAAAGCACAAAAGGACGTTCATCAACAAGCTTTGGAGCTTATTAAATGGGATCAAACCGATTGGTAGATGTATATGATTGTATACTTTTATTTTTTTTCTCTAGTCATCTAATTCTTCATATTTTTCAATCCTATCTTCAGCTTTATCTTCATCTTCTATTTTCACCCCTCCACTTACTGAAAATTGTCCACCTGCACCAATGAGACAAATATCTTCATTTTTTGTAGCAGTATTCACGATTCTAGTTGGAATTTCAACATCATCAATAGATGGACCCAAACCTGGACCGTAAGTTTCCGAAAATCCCCAGGCGTAAACAAATCCATCTTCAGTTACAGCAAATGAGTGATGGGATCCAACTCCAATTGTTTTCATTTTGATATCTCCTTTAAATTCAAGTTTTGTGGGTGTTGGAACAGATCTTGGTTTCCCATGTTGATCTTTAAATGTTGATTTTGGTAACTTATCTTCTGGTATTCCAACTTCTTTCATGTCATATCTTCCCCAAGCAAACACTTCACCTTCTTCAGTAAGTGCTAATGTATGATGTTCACCGGCGGCTATTTCCTTGATTCCCTTTTTAGAAAGTTCTTGAATCAAAGTTGGTTTTGTCAAAACAGAACCATCCTCTAATTCTCCATGTGCTCCAGTCAAAGCACATTGACCATATTGGTTCAAACCCCATGCATAAACGTTATCGGAATGATCAATTGCGAAACAATGAAAATCTCCACTGGCAATATATTTTATATTGTATAATCCAAACTGTTGAGGTTCTAAAGATCTGTAACGATGTCTTTCTAAAACTCTTCTTCCAAGTTGGTATTGTTGACCATTACCCCATGCGTAGACAATTCCCTTTGAATCAAGTGCTAGTAAATGATCCTTTCCAGCTGCTAATTGAACAACGTTTTTCAATTCTTTAATTTTTAATGGTGTTTTCTGAACTTTGATTTCATTTCTTAAAAATCCAAATAACCCTTCATTGCAACGGAAACATCCCCATGCATAAACATCACCGTTGGAAAGTAAAACCGCAGTCAAATTATCAGTTGCCGCTAATTGAACAATTTTTTCACCTTCTGGTAGATTCTCAACTAACGCAGGTGTAGATTCAGCTTCATTCAAATCCCCATCTTCATCATCATCATCGTCATCGCCCCCTTGTGCATCCATATCCTTCAATACTTCCTTCGCTTTAGATGTATCTCTACCTAAAACGGCACTATCATTAGTCCCCCATGACCAAATTCTATTCTTTCCATCCAATGCTACAGTATGCATTCCTCCAACTGCAAAATCGACAATCTTTGTACCACCCAATTTCTCTTCCGTCAAATAAGGATTCAATCTTGGTCTCTTAACTTCTTTATTCTTTGATGATGGTCCTAATCCCAATTCACACATAGACCCAGTTCCCCAAACAAAAATATCAAGTGGTGTTGTTCTTGCAGTTGGATATTCATTAATATTAGGTAATTTCGAATAAGAATGTAAAATAAAAGATGAAGTAGCCAATGACAGCTTTAATTTCTTACTACCTCCATTCTTTTCTTCTTCTGTTTTTCTTTTTAATGCAACCATTGCTGTGACTTTGGTAGAGTTACGGGAGGTTGGAAAAAAGAAAAATTGTAAATCGTTTCAGCGTCGAAGCAAAAGAAAAAAAAAAGTGAAAACACTGTATATACATCGCATCTTATCCGGCACGTGACCAGACTAGAAAGGTATCAAATTAATATAAAACTATTTAATTCTCTAATTTAGTGGATTATGACTTGGTACTGAATATCCTGATTTTTTATTCATCCATTTACTCTTTAATTCCACAAAGAACCTTGCATAATTTTGAACCAAATATCCTAATGATCCAATTGCCCTGAATAACGCCAATGCAGCAACAGCCCATAAAATAAATGCCAAATATATGTTACTTCCAGTTTCACCGGGTTCATATACTTGAACCATGGTCATTATAAATACCAAATTTGCAACCATCCAGAATAAAACAACTCTCGTTCTAACATCTTTAGCATAGTCATCACCATCAAGTGGTGCTTTCGCTGTATGGCCATTGGAAACTTTTTTGCTTGACCTCTTTGATCTGATATTGTATAAAGTATCAAGATAATCTTCATCAATGTTCGTGTCAACAATCACGGCTTCAAATTCACCTTTAGCGTTCTTTTCAATAATATATTGGTTACTCAAATCTTCTTTTGGATTGTTATCACCCTTTGTACCCCAAGAAACATCATGAGTATTACAGAATGCAAAAATCTGTAAAGTACAAGTATATGAAGGAATCATCAAAAAATATTGCACTGAACATGTTAACATATGCCAAGGATCCAAGTATAAAATAGACATCAATGTATAAAGACCATATGTGGATAACAATGAAACAACAATACTAACAAGCACATATAAGGATGTATCAGAATTACCAAATGTAGAAATGGTATTGATTACAAAAATAAACCCTACTATCAAAGCGTATAATGCACATACTGTGAGCAATATGATTAATACTTTGAATATATTTTTTGAGGCGTGTGGTCTATTACCAATTGAAACGATGAATAAAGATGTCAAAACACAGATACAAAGATAATTGAATAAAGTGAAAATCCAGAATCCTCCGTTTTTTCCAAGACTCTTGTATGATACCAAGGAACCAGTTAAAAAGTAAAAAGTTAAATAAAAATTACTCAATGAGAAAAATGAGAAAACCAATGAAACCAATTGATAAAAAAATTCAACATGTAACCAAAACTTTCTAGCGTATGAATGATCAGTTTCCCATATCCTTCTGAAATGGTATAACGAATATAACGCAGCAAAGAATGCACCATTAATCCATCTTCTTCTTTGTGAAAGGAATTCAGGAAGTGATTCAGGAACATCGGTCTCACCAGTAGCCAGCTTAACAAATTTAAGCACCCAATTGTCGTTTTTCTTGGACACTAATTCCCAACAAAGAATACGGTCTTCAGCCAAATACATATTTGCTTCAAAGAAGTTGGCTTTTGTATTTTGTTTATCTTTGTCATGAGAGCATAATAAATCTTCTCCTTTAAAATATGCAGCCAACGGACCAGTACCATCTTCATGATTCTTCAAGGCAATATACCTATAGGCAGATAATGCTCCTGGTAACACCGAAATATAACCGAAAAGTGACTCGAGTGGTTTATCAAGAATATTTGACAACTTATATTCAAAGTTTTGAGAAGCAACCAATGGATTAGTAAGATTCCTCCAACCTTTGCCTTTCATAGCTTTAATCTCACCAGCTGCACCCGCAACATTGGAATCTCTATCGAATGCTTTCCATAAATTGTAAATGGCGTGGTTGTCGGGCTTTGTACCAACATCCAATAAAACAATAACATTTGGATCCAATACTGGACAAAAAGCATTCATCAACCATCTATGTGAATTGATTTTTTTCTGATTCAGTTCCTTCAAACAAAATAAAACTTGAACTGGTGCAAGATTCTTTTCATCTCCTTTGAATTTCAAGTTTTCATCAATGGAAATTTGTGTTGTGTATTCAAATAAATGAGCATTTACTTTGTGGTTGTTGACGTATGGTCTAGCTAAATTATCTTGGTAGCAACCGGTTGCAGAAAGCAATTGAAGAACAGATTCATTTACTTTATTTCGACCATCAGCAACAATAATAACTTGGACTTTTTTCCAACTATCTTTACCCCATATTTTGGATTTATGTCTTGAGCAAAGATGAGCAACATTCTTCATTACCCCATGCATAGTTCTTGCAAATGAAATTTCATCTTCATTATACATGGTTATACAGATAACAATTTCTGTTTCTCTACCATATTTTGCAGCTCTCAAAGTAAACCCCTCTTCACTAAAATTATCAGGTTCTGATGTACATGCAGTATATGTCATATTGGTAAATTCACCAAATGGGGATTCAGTCCTTGTTAAAACTTTTTTTAATTCACCAGGTACAGGATTTTCCAATACTAAATTACCTGCTTTACCGCCTACTAATCTAACTTTTCTCCTTGTTATTGTTTTTTCTCTATTTGGTACATATCCATTATTAATGTTATTCATGATATTTCCGTCAATTGAAGCACCAAAGTAGTCTGCAGATGATGCGTTTTGGTCATCTGACAAATATGAGGAGCCACTATAAGCAGTTGCTTCTGAGTGTATGGTTTCTACATCTTGACCTTTTTGGTAGGATGCATAATCATATTTCTCATCAAGTGTATCTTGGTCATCATCATCGTCTCTTCTTTCAGAATGAGAGTTTGCTTCTGCGAATGTTTCTGGAGAAAATATTGGTTTTGGAGGAGGTAAGAATCTTTCACTTCCAACACCACTAGTACGGAAAGGTGATTCATTTTGTAACTCTATTGTATTATCACCATCATTAATGGTAACTTCTGTGGCTCTTTGTCTTTTTGGTGATTCTCGAGAAGCGAATTGTGCTCTTGGAGTAGCCGTGGCACTGGTGTTAAATTGTAAATCGGGTGTATTTTTATAAATATCCATATTCAGACGGGCACTGGATCCAAACGCAGCTCTGGCTGTACTTTTTGAAAATATATTTGGGGATTGTTTGGGTGATTGTCTTTGCTGATGAAATGGAGATCCAGTAGTTGACAGAGGAAAACCCAAAAATTGACTTTCCTCGTCATCGTCACTATCAAAATTCAAGGGCTTGTATGTCTTTCTCGGGGAAGTCCTATCGCTTGTGTATGCAGCATATGGTGCAGATATTTCCTTACTTGGGGAGTTATTATTGCTAAGAAATGGATCTTCGTCTTCACTACCACTATCAAACGGATTCCTCATTACTCAAATTGGTTTTTTTAAAAGAAAGAAAATAAGAAAATTAAAAGAAGAAGAAAGAAAGTAAAAAAAAAAAGAGAAAGGGTGGTTAATTCATAGTTGTAAGATCCAACTAAAATGATTGCGAGAAAAAAAAAAAAAAAGGCGTTGCATGAAATTAAAGTGTTTTTGTTTTGATTATGTCCAAATTGGGAAGCTTATGGTCAGCGGCGCTACCACGTTTTGTTCCATTTGCATTAATGATGCCATCATCTAAAAATAAATGTACATGACAAGATGTAGAGTAATATAATAGATGAAAACTGGGTCCCTTGTAAAAGTAACAAATTAGCTTCAATACTTGTAAAAATCGTGATAAGATAATTTCATTTTTTTTTCATTTTTTTTTTCATTGGCCAGTTTTTCTCCATCTGATACAATTGTTTTGTTTGACAATGGACTTGTGCTGTGTTAAGCGCTTTAATGACTACTCATATAAGAACCCATTTGTAGTTTAAACAATGAATGCGATATTACTTACGATATTTTATTTTTTTTTTTTTTTTTTTTTTTTTTTTCACAATCAATCCCTGCGACATTCTTAGGAAAACATTTCATTCATATACCCAACAGCTAAATCATGAGTGAAGGAAATAGCAATTATAATCAGAATTCACCATTTTATAAAAACTCAAATGATTCTAATTCAACCAAAATATATAATCCTGGACCAAACTCGCAAGTTGCAAATGTTGATTTCAATACTTTGAGAAAATTAAATACCAACGCCTCCTTATCATCCAATATAAGTAGCGCTACTACAAAGACTAATAATCCGCTATCTAAACTATTCACTCGAAATAAATCCAGCTTATCGATTCACCCGACACCTAGTTTGGATGATGTTTCTAACCATAGTGGGAAAGAATCACCTAATATTAATGAATTTGGCAAAAGTAGTCCAGGAGGTGGTAAATTGAAAATATCAAAGAAATTCAAGTTTACTAAATCTCAGAATAATAGGAAACCTGATCTACTGGTTGATACCAATAGTTCTAATCATGATAATTCATTTAAAAGAATAATTAGTAGTAGTCTGTTGAATGATATGAACAGTCGACCAAGGAAAAATTCCATGAACTCTCCAGTAACTTCGACATTTCATAACTTATTCCATCGGTCTCATCATAATAGTTTAAGTCAGCAACAGGACTCTTCACCTACGGGTCCAGGAACACAATCCAATAAATCGGAGGATTCATCCAGAACAAAGACCACACTATGTCTATCGTCAAATAGTTCAAATTCAATTATTACAGATCCTGAATTAGCGCAAATTTATAATTTTACAAACACAAATATATCTGTTGACGATGGAGAAACGGGAATGGATCATACGAATAATGCATTTTTAGATATTCATAAAAAAATGTTAGTCCCAGCTGATCTGTTTATTCAGAACAAATTGAACAAGTATCATCAAATTGAAGTTGGACTAGGGATATATGAAAGTGATTTGGATCAAGATAATGATACGTATGCTCATTTATATCATTATTTAAAGCCTTTATTTGCACTGTCGAATGATAAACGTCTGGCGCGACCGGGATTGACTACTAATATTGAAGAAATTGCTAATTTCGTTAAAGAAAGTTTTTGTACTGGTGGTACAACACTGACAACTACTTCTAAAAGTTTTAAACAGAAATTAAAATCAACTGCTGCAAGTCCTGTGCGGAATAAAGATGAAGATTTTGATTATCGACAATTATCTAATTTATTTGAAAAATTAATGGTATCATTTTCACAAAGCTATCAAAATGGTAAATCATTAGAAAAGACGACTAAACAATTTATAATTGGAGCCTGGGATTATTTTAATAGTTTTATTAGATTCTTTGTGATTTGTATATTTCAACCATTACAGTTACATTTGCAAGAGTTGTATATGCAAGGAGACAGAATGATTATTATAGATGATGTTCTACTTGGTAGTTTTCATAAAGTATTTGTACTGGGGGCAGAAATCAAAAGTGAAAGTGAAGCGTTTAAAATGCTTGGAAATGGTGAATCTGATGAATTATTTGGCAATGAAACGTTTACATATACTTTATCTTGTTTAAAGTCTTTATAGGGTAAATGATAAAATGAATTTGCAACGTTGCAGTGTGGAACAGACCTGTTTCCTTTGTGTGCGCTTCTTCTTCTTTCACCCCACCCCTTTTTTTTACTTTTTTATTTTAAAAAGAACCAACGGTTCCAAAAAAAAGCTTCTCCATTTTTTATTTATCCCATCGGTGGTTCTTGGTGGCTTAAACACTTATTATAAAACCGGTATTGTACATTGCTATATTTTTGTAGTGGGGATTTTAGTAAAGTAGGATACCCTTGCGGGTTAACAATCTAAAATTTATCAGGGGAATCCGTTTATAAAAGGGAACTAAAATAACCACCGCCCCCTTTCTTCCCCGATGATTTTGACCCAGTTTCAATTTTTTAATGACAATATTACCATCAATTTCAGATGCCAACAGCGTATATGCAAGTGACGATAAGCCATATATTTTTGAAAACCCAAATGATTTGCCCCTCGACACTCTAGTCAATCATATTTTACCTTTCCCCCAGGATGTTGCTGGTGAATCTGCCAAGATCCAGGGAACTGCTAAACCTGGATATTCTGAAATCTACAGAAATGGTGCTATCCCAAACGGTATAAAATCTACGTTGATACAAGATTTGGACACATATCATCAAGTATTTGAGCGTGCTGCAAAAACTTACAGTAATGAACCGTGTCTTGCTTATCATGAATACGATTATGAAAATGAAAAGCATTTGGAAAAATATGTTAGTATTGATTACAAGGTAATTCATGAAAGGAAGAATAATTTTGCTGGTGGGTTGATGTTTTTATTACAATCAAATCCATATAAGAATATGGAATTGGAATCTCATCGAAAGATTATTAATCATTTTAAAGATTATGAAGGATATAATATTGATGATTTGTCGTTTGTTGTGACTTTCTATGCTGGTAATAGATTAGAATGGATTATTGCTGATTTAGCTTGTTCATCAAACTCAATTACTTCAACTGCCTTGTATGATACTTTAGGACTTAATGCATCAAAATTTATATTGGAAATTACAGAATCACCAGTTATTGTTACAACAAAGGAGCATATCGAGAATTTAGTTTCATTGAAAAGGGAGAATTCTAAAACATTGGCATCTATAATTACAATAATTTCAATGGATCCAGTGAAAGATAATAAGGATCTTTTTGAATTGACTGATTCTAATAATATTAAATTGTATGAATTTTCTCAAGTTGAAAAAATTGGTAATAATTTCCCAATTGAAGAGTGTCCACCAAAGAGTGAAACTGTATATACCATTACATTTACATCAGGTACAACTGGAGCTAATCCAAAAGGTGTTCTTTTACCACAGAGAAGTGCATTTGCAGCTATGATTAGTTCTGTTACATTGGTATCTCATCATAGGGGTGCAAGAGAGCTTGCATTTTTACCATTAGCTCATATTTTTCAAAGACATATGATATCTGGTGGATTTTTGTTTGGTAATGCTACTGCATTTCCGAGATTAGGAGGAACGTCATTGACTTTATTTGAAGATATGAAATTGTGGAAACCTACATTTATGGCTAATGTACCAAGAATTTTTACAAAAATTGAAGCTGGTCTTAAATTATCGATTAAAAGTGGTGTTGGTGATTATGATGAGGATTTGATAAAAAAAAAGAAATTGAAAAATGATTTGAGAATTGATGATGTTGAGTATTGTTATACTGGAGGTGCTCCTATCCCAATTGAATCCATTGATTTTCTTAAGAACAGTTTAGGTGTTGGTTTTTCCCAAGGTTATGGAAGCAGTGAGCTGTTTGGAGGTGTTACTATGTCATTACCATTTAAAGATTCATCTGTGGGTACATGTGGTACTCTTTCTCCAACTACTGAAGCAAGAATTAGAGAATTTCCTGAATGGGGGTATACATTAAATGATAAAAATGGACCACGAGGTGAATTACAAATTCGTGGAAGTCAAATGTTTACTAAATATTACAAGAATGATGTTGAAACTGAAAAAACGTATGATAAAGATGGTTGGTTTTCTACTGGAGATTTTGGTCAAATCACTAAAGATGGAGATTATTTATTATCATTGATAGAATTAAGAATTTTTTCAAATTAGCACAGGGAGAATATGTCACTCCTGAAAAAATTGAAGGTTTGTATTTATCTGCAAATACAATGTTGAGTCAAGTATTTGTTCATGGAGATTTTTTTACAAACTTATCTTGTTGGTATTATTGGAGTTGATCCAATTGGTATTCGTCAATACTTAGATATTAGATTTCAAAAAAAAAATATGACAATAATGAAGATATTATTGATTTTTTTCAAGATCTTAAAAACAAGACAGTTTTATTACAAGATATTAATAATAGAATGCTTGATAAACTTGAAGGATTTGAAAAGTTGCATAATATTGAGATATGTTTTGAATCATTGACTCTTGATTCGGGTGTTATTACTGCTACTGGGAAGATTAGAAGACTTATTTGTACTAGATATTTTAAGAAAGAACTTGACAAGTTGTATCTTGAAGGGTCATTAGTTAGAAAAGGTGGTTTATAGAAAGTATATATATAAACAAAATTTCTTTAAAATTATAAACAAAAATATGTTACCAAAAAAAAAAAAAAAAAAAAAAAAAAAATTAAAGTAAATTTAACTACAAATAGTTTCAAGTTGTTACATTGTGTGTGTGTGTGTGTGTGTGTTTAAGATATCATTTATAAATGCTTCAAAAGAGTGTCAAGGAGTAGAGTAGTAGTAGTACATTTGGGGAAATGGGGTGTACTGCAATTTTTATAGCCGATCAGATTAAAAAAAAAATATTAAAAATAAGATGGTCGTGTACAATTTGTTAATTATTACGGGAACGATCGTATAAATCAAAAATACAATACGCCACACTTGCACGACCTTACACAAAATCCAGGAGTGTCTATTTTTTTTTTTTTATTATTAAAATATGCCAACTATATGATTCGATAATCTACACTTAATAAAGGGGGGTATAATAGTATGAATTTCTTTCTTTCTCTCTTTGAACTTGGATGATAATGTAAATGGTCTATATATATATATATATATATATATTGAAGGTGGAGGGTTTTTCTTTTTACATTTATTTTGATTTCTTAATAATGTTTTCCCTTGTGTCGTTTAGTAATTAGTAAAA
>JAKTXM010000171.1:0-21487 GCA_030582575.1 Candida buenavistaensis | reverse complement strand
TGCGGCGGCATCATCCAATGACGAAGAATCCATTTCCAATTATACCAATGAGTTAGCTGCATTAATAACTAACGATGATTTATCATTATTACAATTCATTCAATTTTTAGGTTCATCATTGACTTCAGAAAAGGATTTAATTCGAAGTATGAGTATGCGATGTTTATCAAGTACTATTGATTTATTATCGAGACTGAAACTATCAAGACAGGACGTTAATGTAATGATTGATTTTTTATTGAACAAATTTGACGATGAATTGAGTTTACAATATGCATTGCTAGGAATTAATACTTTGATACAATGTAAAAACTTTATTACTTTGAATTTAGATAAGATTTTCACTAAATTGAATAAGAGTTATAATCCGAAAAAGAATTTGGCTAAAGTTAGATACGTTGCGTTTCAAATATTATCAAGCAGTATATCAGGTCATGAACTGTATTTGACATCGACCGTTCAGAATTCAAACTTGTTTATTAAAACTTTTATTCATATTGCATCAGGAGAAAAGGATCCACGAAATTTATTAATTTCATTTAAATTGAATGGTACAATAAACGAGAGGTTTAGGTTTGATAGAGATAACGAATTGCATGAACAATTTATCACTGATTTATTTGATGTCTGTTTTTGTTATTTCCCAATATCATTTAAGCCACCTGCAAATGATCCATATAAAATTACAGCCGATGATTTGAAAATTCAATTAAGAAAGACAATTGCATCTCAAAGTCAATTTGCATCTGATTCGTTTCCTAATTTGATTGAAAAATTAACATCTACAAATCCAATGATTAGAAATGATACATTTAAAACAATTGATTTATGTGTGGAAAGCTACTCAACATCAGTAATAGAAGAATATTGGATGACTATTTGGAATGCATTGAAATTTGAAATTTTACATAATGATATATCTGAAAATTTCAAACCAACCAATGATAGCATCATACCGTCAAACTATGATGATATAGACGATAATGACGAGTTTAAGCCGTTGGTCTTGACTCTAGTTATTCTTAATAGATTGGTTTCAAGATTACCAAAACCAGAAACGATGTTACAGGTTGTCCTTGATGAATTGAAACCAAATTTAATTACAATTAAGGACAAATCGATTAAATCAAGCTTGATTTTGGCTTCATTGGGTTCAGTTTCTTTAGAAAGTTATAACTATGTTGTTGACTTTGTATTTCAGTATGAGATTTGGGGTAAATTTTTGAACATTGATCAACGTGATGACGATTCCACTAAGGAGTTAGATATCGGCGAAGATGTTTCATTAAATATTGCCAAACAACGAGATTTTGTTGATTGCATAGGCTATATCTTCATTGGATATCAAGTATTACAACCAAAAAATGAATGCAAATTAACTGATTTGAAAGATTATATTTTGGTTTTCTTAGGACAATTATTAAATGTGACATCTAATATGGAGAAAACTTTGAAATGTAAAATTGTTCAACAATTGATTAAATTGATTAAAATGCCTGGATTTTTGAATACTAATGAATTGGAGTTGATTATGGGTAATTACTTTAAAGATTTTTTTATATATGCTACTAAGAAAGATACAATTTTACAAGAGATTATCAATGGATTAGTTGATACCCTGAAAAATGGAACCATGACATCATTAGTGATTGAATTGATTGTGAGTCCAATTTTAAATGAATTGAATGATCAAACTGTGCATGAATTCCAATTTAAACTATCTATTATTGGCGATTTATGCGTTAGTTATCAAATTTTAGAAGTCATATCAATAAGATTATTAAACAAATTGATTATTTTAAACCAATCAAAGAATAAAATAGAATTATACAAAATTGTGATTAAATTATTTATCAAATTGATCAAAAGAATTGAAATAGCACATCAATTTTTAACTAATTCATGGTATAAAAGTTTTATTCCTAAATTTATGAATAATGTATTGGTGGTATTGCCTATTGAGGATAACGAAAATTTTGAATTGTTTGAAATAATTGGAGATTTATTAAGTTTGATTGTCAAATTTATAGACCAGACTAAACACCAAGAAGTTTTGAATCAATTAAATGTTTCAGTTCTTAGTGATGAAGTTGTGGAATTACCATTTAAATATCCACTGAATTTACTTTTTACACCATCAAACTATATCAGTATTTATAACAAGATTCTTAGTTCCATAGATAAATCTTGTATTTTTAACAATGTTGAGCATGTTAGTAGCTCAATTATTGAATTGATTCGTGGGAATGAAAAGAATTCATATTTAAGATTACAATATTTACAAACATTGTGTTTATTAGTAAACAAGTTTTCCAGTAATGTTGAATCTAGTTTACAATTGATTTATGACGACTCGAGTTTTCAAAATGTTATATCATTTGAAATATTCATTTGGATTTTGAAAGGATTATTACTCAAGCTTGATAAAGTGGGTATTGATTATTTGAATAAATTGTTGGAAACTTTTAAGTCAAGTGAAAATGAAAATTATAAACGATTAATAGGTAGATCCATGCACATATTATTTGTTGATTCAAAATTATTTATCAATAACGTTGATATTAAACCATCACAAATAATTTCGAATGTTAAAAATTTACAAGTCAAATTATTATACAAACAACATATATTTATTAAAATTTTGCCATTTTTAATTAGTGATTTTTATAAAGATTTTGATTTGAAATTTAATGCATTATCTTTAATTGTTGAAAATTTAGCTACAAATAATAATGTTTTAGTTAATCAATTACCTGATATTTTACCAATCATGCTTTACTCCTTCACTAAACCAATAAATTCGCAGGCATCTTTAATTATATTGAACATTATATTGAAAGAGAATGAATCGATATTGACCAATGAAAATATAATTGAATTGACTCCGGTATTAATAGAATTGGCAATCAGAAATAGGGATCATGAAATTAGATTATTAAGTTTAAAAAATTTACTGTTAATAATTGAAAAGTTTAGTGATATTATAAACAAACAGAAATTATTAATGGACTTATCACCTGTTTTAGACGATAGAAAAAGACCAGTACGTAAACTAGCAATAGATTTAAGACAATGTCTATACGACATGAAATAAATATACACTACCATCATGGCCACTGCCTTACTCATTTTCATCTTCCTCTTCATAATCAACAGGTGCCAAACCAGGAGTCAATCCAGGGTACGAAATGACACCACTTTGGAGCTTTGCATTAAACGCTTCCTTTGCGTCAACGTCATCTCCGGTGTTTTTTGTTTGGACCAACAATTTTTTACGTAATCGTTTCTTATTGGAGCCCCCAAAATCACGAAGCAACTCTGTTTTCACACCATCCAACTCCTCACTAATTTGGAAATCATCAATATCCTTGACGGAATTCAAAGAATTGATATTTTTCCTCACCAATTTCCCCAAATATTTCATATCCGACTCATCCTTGACCGTTTTATTCTTGATATATGTATACTTCACAAACTTGTCAAACTGTCTCTGTTTCTCCGCAGTCTTATTTATCCGTCTATTACTACTCTTCCTCTTCTTATTCTTATTGCTATTGTTAATACCCGACACAGAATTAAGTTGATTCGAAAGTAATTGTGTCCTTGATAACTTGCTTTTCTTCTCCACTTTAGGTTCTGTATGTAGTATATTGGAAAATAACTTGTTCACTGTATTTTCAGCTTGATATTTAGATGCTTTTGAGTTAAATGACATTAGATTGTTGGCGATGAGATGGGAGTTACAGGATTTTCAAAATCTTTTTTTTTTTTTCGTCTTCTTCTTTTTCTCAAATTTACTTATTGAATCACGTGAGCTATGTGTCACGTGAAAGATTTAATTTTTTGGTATCAAGTGCAATGTTTTCCCAGATCAAGTGTGGGGAGTAGAACGAGGACGAGGAAGAGGCGATTTATTTGATAAGTGTAATTCTTTATTAACGTGAAAAAACAAAAACAGAATTTAAAACAAAACCACATGAAGAAAATAATACGAAATGTGGGGGTAGATTTGCAACGTCTGAGCGAGGTCCGTTTTTTTTTTTGTTTTTTTTTTTTTTTATTGAGCGCTGGATATAAATACGTCACAAACTTAATCGCATGAAAATTTCTCAGAGCAATTGATTCTTTTGCCCCTCCTTTCTGTAGATCACGGGAGCAGATTAAATTGCACAAGAATTACGAGTAATGGGTGAAACTGAAGCAGCATACAAGAGGCTAGACTATCTCAGCTGTCGTTCCCGATTCCTTTGTTAAATGTTTAGAGCGTACAACATATTTGATTACTATTGATTCTTGTGATAGATAGTTCACACAATAATATGTAGAACATGTTTCAATTCCCAATAGTTTTGTTTTATTTTGTGGTTGGCTCATATAAATTCATCCGAGGCACTAAATAAGTCTGACATAATTTATTTGAATACCTGATTAGGAAAATCGCACATGACTTTTTTTCTTATAAGCAAAATGAAACTTGTATGCAGAATCTTTAGTGTGTGTTGTGTCCTTTTGTATTATATTTTTTATTTTATTCTTTTAATTTTGTTTTTTTCTGTGCATACATACACTACTATCACTTTATTATGTTATTGTGGGTTTTTTCTTTGTATTACATAAGCCAATAGATATTAGTATTGTTACTGAAGTTTGGGGTAAAATAATGCTCAATAAATTTTAATTTTTCATATGATTCCAATTTACCAAAGGGAGAGTTGTATAAATATCAATTAAAAATTCCCTGAAAGCGAAAAAATTAATTTTACAATTCTTTCTTTTTCACCCTTTTTATCTTTTATTTATAATAACAATACAATTACAATGTCAGTCGAAGTTGATGGATTTAACGCCTCCCCATTATTTAAAGAATTATCTGAAGGTTTACAAGATAAAGCCAAATCTCAAGAAGCTATCAAAGCTGTTAATGCCGTCATTGTCA
The DNA here is from genome assembly GCA_030582575.1 of Candida buenavistaensis. Lineage (NCBI taxonomy): Eukaryota > Fungi > Ascomycota > Pichiomycetes > Serinales > Debaryomycetaceae > Candida > Candida buenavistaensis. Next base: position 16,551 of record JAKTXM010000171.1, on the reverse strand, counting down.
TTACTTTAAAAAACAAAGAAGGTAAAGAACAAAGTTGGTTATTGGACTTGAAGAAAGAAGGTTCTTTAGCTAAGGTTGACGGTGCTGCTCCAAAAGGTGACGTTCAATTAATCTTGAAAGATGTTGATTTCGTTAAATTGGCTAACGGTAAAGCTAACGGTCAAAAATTATTCATGAACGGTAAATTGAAGGTTAAAGGTAACATGATGAAAGCTACCGCTATTGAATCCGTTTTCAAGAAATTGGACCCAAGACCAAAATTGTAAGCTTGCTTACTTTTTTGTAAAAGTGTCTACGAAAATAGTAATCATGTATGTGTAGTAAATTTTGTTTTAGAGAAATGCAATTTCAAATGTATGTGATTAAATCTTGAAACTGATTTTGTAGCTTTAACGAAGAACAAAAAAAAACTCCGTAGTTGGCGATTGGGGATTCAGTGCACTTTTCTTGTTTTTTCTTAAGATAGGAGAGTATTGAAAAATCGGTGGGAATGCGAATGACTATAGATTTCCCAAGCAACCTTTAAATCTCTTATGCATAATGCTTGCTATGGGGTAAATAAATAATTAGAGTCAAGTCACAGATATAATAGTGTTATGTCCCACTTCGTATCATTTGTAACTTCTGAGGACATTAAGTAAAGTCGAAACATTTTTTTTTTTTTTTTATTTTTTGTATTCGTATTAACGTGTTGGAATTGCATACAGAGGGGATCCGCTTTCATAAGATTACAACTCTCAGAAAGAAGATCAATTTGAATACAAGAAACCTTCAAGAACAACTGTGCTATGCACTACTTTTTTTTTTTCCTGGTCTTTCTCTCTCTCTCTCTGTTTCAATACATTTTTTGGGAGAGCCAATTGTATTTCAAGAATTTCTAACCAAAGAGAGAAGGAAAAATTTCAATCAATTTTTTTTTTTTTTTAGAACAAAGACACCCTTATCAATACAAACCCACTAGGACGGACTTACGTCAATTCATTTTGCATATCACATATCCATTATATAAACCATGATATCAAGGACATTTTGTAGAAGAGCATTACCTACATTTCAACTAGCAAGAACATTTACTAGATCCTCAATTAGATTTTCTGCACATGAAGAAGATTTAGTCAATTTAAATGATTTACCAAGACGTAAACCTGTTGAAAATTATGTACCTTTAATCAATCCAACTGAGAAATATAAAGAGCAAATTGAAGAATTACATAAATTCGGTACTTATATCATGGCATGTTTACCTAAATATATTCAACAATTTTCCGTTTGGAAAGATGAATTAACCATTTATGTTGCTCCTTCTGCTCTTGAAATAGTCATGTTGTATTTGAAAAACCATACTCCTGCTCAATTCAAAGCAGTGATGGACATAACCGGTGCTGATTATCCTTCAAGAACCAATCGTTTTGACGTTGTATATAATATGTTATCAGTTAGACACAATTCAAGAATTAGAGTCAAGACTTATGCTAGTGAAACAAGCCCTGTTCCTTCAGTCACGCCGTTATTTAGTGGTGCAAACTGGTATGAAAGAGAAACTTATGATATGTTTGGTGTTTTTTTTACTGGTCATCCTGATTTAAGAAGAATTTTAACTGATTATGGGTTCGAGGGTCATCCTTTAAGAAAAGATTTCCCAACTACTGGTTATACTGAAGTTAGATACGATGAAGAAAAAAAGAGAGTCATTTATGAACCTTTGGAATTAACTCAAGCTTGGAGAAATTTCACCGTCGGTAGTTCTGTTTGGGAACCTGTTGGTGAAGGTAAAGATTTTACTCCTGAATCATTCAAATTGCCAACTCCTGAACCAGAACCAGAGCAAGAAGAAAAGAAATAAGAGTAATAATACCAGTTGAAAGAAAAAAGTAAAAAGAAAAAAGATTGTATATTAATAAAGGAAATAAAAGAAAAAATAAAATTTTTTTATTTCAACGATTCAATTTGTTGATTTAATTTAGTCAATTCTTGATTTCGTGTAGTTAAAAAGTCTTGTAAAGTATTGACTTGATTTCCAATATCATCAATATCTTGTTTAATCACCGATAAATCAACTATTTTATTGTTATTCTTTAATTGATCTTGTTTATATTTTAATAATTGTTCAAATTCATATTTAACCAACATTCCATCGTCATTATTATTATTATTATTATTATTATAATTAGCGTCACCATTTTTATCATTATTTTGTACTTTGCTCAATAAATTTTCTAAATCTTGTAATTCTCTTCTTAATCTAACTTCTTCCCAATCTGTACCTTCAGTTGCTGAAAAATCCGTACCTTTTTCATTTCTAGTATTTGAACCACCGATTTTAGTGAGATAATCAGAAGCAAACGATTTTTTATTTGCTTGAGTGGTTGTAGATATAGCAGGTTTAGATTGTGCTTGTAAATCATAATTAGGAACTTCTTTTGAAAATGTAGCTCTTAAACTAGCAGGCACGCCACGAGGAATCCGTTTGCCATTTTCTCTTTGATTTAAAATATGTAAAAAAACTAGTGTTTGATCTTTATCTATAGTTTCAAAAGATTTAGGATTAATTAAATTCCAAGCTGATGAAATTTCACTAGTAGGTACATTTTTTAAACCATTATATAAATCTTGCAAATTATTAAACCTAATTCTACCAAATGAATCATTATTTGAATCATAGATCTTTTCATAGATGGATTTATCAGTAGGTGAAATATACCAATCGAAATCATTGCTTAATCCATCATTATCATCGTCTATATCTTCAAAATCATTTTTACCTTGGTTGATAGCTCGATTTGCTTGAATCAACGCAGCTTTACTGGATGGAATTAACCAAGGTGGTAATTCAGCAGGAATCTCTTGGATGTTTCCATTTATGACATCAAATATTAATCGCATGATAATACAAAATTCTTCAAAATCTAATTTCCCATCATTATCAATATCACTCAATTCCCAAATCTTGGATAATTTGGATTCGGGTAATTGTGAATTCTTTAATACGGAAGTCAATTTATCTCCTGTCAATTTATTATCTGTAGGCTTCAAACTTTGAAAAATTTGCCAATATTTTTTAATTTCTGATTCTTCTAATCGTGGCATGTTGCGGCGGGGGCTGTTGATTGTTGGTGGAAGGTGTTGGATTAATTTTTTAACTTTTTTTTTTTTTTTCTTCTACTTGTTTAGGTATAAGTTTGACTTGGGAAAATATTGCGGCAAACAAAAATATAATACAAAAGGAGTTGCAAAAACCTTTGTAATTGAAGTGTACCACAATTTATTAGATGATGTTTAGTTTGTTTATAAATTAATTTGAGTATGTGTTTATTATTTTTTTTGAACCGTTTTTGAAATTTTACAATTATTTGGATATATTTTGACTGCAAAAAAAGTAGAAATAAAAAAAATAAAAAAACTAAATATAGAAAACAATACCAAAAATCCAATTTACAGACATCAGAAGCTGTCAAATTAATCCAAATTCACCTAAATTTACCAATTCCTTTTATTATTGCTGTAACATTTTGTTCAACAAGAAGAAATATCAGAAGATTCTAATTGGTATTGAAAATTCACCCCTTTACACGACCCAATGGGTTTAATATTTTTTTTTCATTTGTTTTTGAGGTATTTGAAAGATTGATTCAGTTTCAATTACAATTAAAGAAACTTTAATTGAGATAATTATATATTATGTTACATTTTAGTTAAACTTGTAGATGATATATATATATATGGGTGGAGTGAATAGGTTGTGCGTGTGTGTGGAGAGAAAAAAAGCAAAAGAAAACAAAAAAGAAGAGAACAGCAAAGCTTATTAAACAACAACAAAGTTGATTCTTTTGTATGGAGAAGAAAATTTAATATTCACGTCAAAACGAAAAAACAAAAAAAAAACAGAAGAACAATTTTTATTTTTTTTTTTAAAAAATTCTTTATAACAACAATAAGAAAACTTTTAAAGATATTACCATAAGGGAGAGGTTACATTGATAGACTTCAACATAGAAAAGCCAAGAGTAAGAAAACGAAAAAATCCAATAGTAAAGGAAAAAGACTTTTCAATCACACAGATCAAAAAAAAAAAAAAAAAAAAAAAAGAAATAGGTTATGGAAATATCTAAGCCATCTACTCCATTAAGCGTTTCGGGGAAACATTCTAAACCCTTAATGCCACCGTCAACAAAAATGACTCCAGCTAGTGTTGATCCAATCACTCTTGCCATTAATGAATGTATGATCATTGCTTCAGCAATGAGAAAACTGAATCGTTGGCAAAGTGGTAGTGCTGCAGCATTATTTACTTCAAGTGATATTTTTGGAAATGACAATAATAGTAATGATGATGACGGTGATAATGAAGGATTGCCTAACAATTTAAGTATGATTTCTTCTCATAATGATAGATTATCGGCGAATCCAAATGCTTCAACTCATAAACATTCTTCTATTCATGGAAATCCTTTACTTGGATCATTTTTACAACTAAAATTAATATTAATTGATACTAAAGACATTTATGAAGTTGATAGTTTAACTTTATTACAACCATTTTTAATGGTAATTAAATCATCTTCAACATCGGGTTATATTACTGAATTGGCATTAAATGCAATTTCAAAATTTTTAAATTATAATATTATATCCATTAAATCTAAAAATTTACAAACTTCTTTAATTCAAATTATCACTTCTTTGACACATTGTCGATTTGAGGCTGCTGATCAAAATTCTGATGATGCAGTGTTATTAAAAGTTTTGAGATTATTGGAAAAAATTATTGAAAGTGACCTATCAAGTTTGTTACCAAATGATGTTGTTTCAGAAGTTGTTCAAACTTGTCTATCATTAGCATGTAATAAAAAAAGAAGTGAAGTTTTAAGAAGAGCTGCAGAAATGTCAATGGATTCAATGACTGTGGAAATTTTCAGTAGACTTAAAGATATTGATCCCGAATTGGAACATGGTGATGATTTACAGACTAATTTTTCGAATACTAAATTACCTGAAGATAGAATTGGTGGCACTGATATTCCAACTGGAATTAATAGTCCAAGAAATCTGAGTTCAGATGACCACTCGCATCAAGAGTTGGAATCAACTACACAGGAAAATGGAACCAAGATCACGGAAACTGAAGGATCTGAGGCGAAAGAACCAGAAACCAAAGAACCAGAAACCAAAGAACCAGAAACCAAAGAACCAGAAACCAAAGAACCAGAAACCAAAGAACCAGAAACCAAAGAACCAGAAACCAAAGAACCAGAAACCAAAGAACCATCAGAAGAAAAACAACTTGAAGAAAAACAAGATGTTACTGAAGATATTTTTAAACAACCAACTGAATGTACTACAGAAGAACCATTTGGAATAATCTGTATTAATGAATTTTTGGGAATTTTAGTTTCCATGGTTTCTCCTTCCAATCAATACCAACATATGGAAAGTACCAGAGTTTTTGCCTTGTCATTGATCAACACAGCAATTGAGGTTGCTGGTATGGATATTCCGAAACATCCATCTTTATTAAATATGATAACGGACCCAGTATCAAAACATGTTTTACAAATTATTACAACCACGGAATCGCCAGCTTTATTGAAAGCCTCTTTACAATTATTTACTACCATCACTATTGTATTGGATCCTCATTTTAAACCACAATTTGAATTGTCCATATCTTTAATTTTCCAATCTATTCTTCCATTATCTGAGAAAAACATTAATGGAACAACCAATATATCTTTTAGGAATCCTATATCCAAGGAGATTTTAATTGAATCTTTAAGTTTGTTATGGATAAGGTCACCCATATTTTTTACCAGATTATTTATGGATTATGATTGTGATTTTGAAAAATCAGATTTAGCAACAAATTTATTACAATACTTGTGCAAATTATCATTGCCTGAATCCGCGTTACTTACAACAGATAATGTTCCTCCATTGTGCTTGGAAGGCATTCTTTCTTTTATTGCTGGTGTCAATGAAAGAAGTAAAAAATATAAAGGCAACCAAAAACTGCTGGAATTAATTGAAAGAAGAAAACAAAAAATTGCATTTATCAATTGCACAGAATTGTTTAATGAGAAACCTAAAGAAGGTATTAAACAATTAGCACGTGATGGATTCATTAAAGATGAAACCGACTTGAAAGAAGTGGCAACTTTTTTCTTTTCCAAATCAGGTAGGTTGAATAAAAAAGTCTTGGGTGAATTTTTAGCCAAACCCAGTAATTCAGAATTGTTTGGTCATTTTATTGATTTATTTGAATTCAATGATTTAAGAGTGGATGAAGCATTGAGAATCTTGTTAAAAACATTTAGATTACCTGGGGAATCACAACAGATTGAAAGAGTGGTGGAAAGATTTGCAGCAAGATACATTGAATGTCAAAATCAATCAACCGAGACAGAAAATGAAGTAGTAAGGCCTGATAAAGATTCTGTTTTTATTTTATCTTATTCCATCATTATGTTGAATACCGATTTGCATAATCCCCAAGTCAAGAAACAAATGATGTTGGATGAATACAGAAGAAACCTTCGTGGTGTTTATAATGGACAAGATTTCCCAGAATGGTATCTTTCTAAAATTTATTCATCGATTAAAGATCGAGAAATTATTATGCCTGAGGAACATCACGGTACAGACAAATGGTTTGATGATATTTGGAATAATATTGTTGTTACCACAAGTTCTGCTCATACTTCTGATGATTCCACAATTGAAGAAGTTGACAAGGCATTACTTTCTCATATTTTTTCAAATGTAATAACCACCATATTTCATATATTCCAACACGCAAGAGAGGATCAAATTATTACCACACTTATTGGTTATGTATATAAACTTACTCAAATATGTTTAAAATTTGAGATGCATTCAGAAATCAAGAAAATTATTGATACATTGATTAAATGTACTACATTAACATACTCCAACATCAATACCAATAATATAGATACACCTACTATTACTCAAGTAAAACTTGATCCAAAGACTGAGATTTACGTTAGTGACTATGCATGTTCATTTGGACGTGATTTTAAAGCTCAATTATCTACTGTTGTCTTATTCAAAATAATTAAAAAGAATAACATTAAGTTGAAAAATTGGGATAAGGTAATTGAGATATTTGTTAAATTATATGAATATTCATTAATTGAAGATGATTATGTATCGGAATTATCCAAGTATCATAAGGATTTGAAAAGATCACCAATTAAAAAGATAAATAATGATTCATTCCTTTCAATTTTGAAAAATTTAATTGATAATCAACCTACGGAAGAAGAAATCCAATCTACTTTGGCCTCTATTGATTGTATCAAATCATTGGATATTCCTCAAGTTTTGAAAATCATTTCTGAATCAACTGTATAAATTCAAATACGAAAATAGAAATACACTACATAACTCAAGTTATATATTTATATATATTAGCAATGCTATATACCAATCTGTATTATTCCAATAGAGGAATGAGAAAAGTGCCGTCCCCAAAGCAGCAGGAATAGTTATCTTGTAAAACAATGGATTGAACCTCATTGTATCAACATAACTAGACACAAACTTTGTAGCAACAAATTTACCTTGAGCGGTCATAAGTACATTATCTAATGCTAATACGTTAGAAAGTGTGTTGGATTCATAAGTTTTGTCCTCAGTTGGCACTCATTTTGAATTCTTATCTGACTCTCCCTTTGAATTCTGATTTGAACGACCCATTGAGAAATAAAATCAAATGAAATACAATGATTAATAAGTATGTTATAATAATCAGCGTGTACGTGTAATTTATATACGAAAACAATTTAATATAGTTGATTGATTCCAAATTTTAAAGAAAGGAAAACTACATGTTTTTGTTCAGGAGAGTTATCTCTTTCCTTTCTTTCCTTTTATATTGTCCAAGAAACCTGTTAAAAAGGATAAAAAAAATTAAAAAATTTCACCCTTGATCCTTGATTTTATCCTTTGGCAAAATGCAGAATTTGCAATTTCCTGCATTGATACTATGTCATTTTTTAATCTCTAATATAGAAAATACCAACAAATTATTTGTGATTAGATTTTAAAAATTTAAGATCAGTACTGTTATTTTTTAATCATATAAATTGAAACCTGCTCCTTTGCTCATTATATTATCTCCTTAATTTTGACGTTTTTTTTTTTTTTTTTTTTTTTTTTTTTTTTTTTTTTTTTTTTTTTTTTTTTTTTTTTTTGGTTGCCAACCATGATAAGAGCATACATCAAAGATATATTAACGTCGATACTATCTTTTATTTTCATTAAGACCCCTTCTCAGATATACTTTGTTTTACCACTCCCAACTAAGAATATTATTAAAGCGATAATTGAAGTTTTTACTTCAGATCACGAGGATGGGTCATTAGCTCCTATAATCCTTCATTTAGCATGGCATTGTTGCGCCTCGTATAATGCATTTAACGAAACAGGCGGTTCTAATGGTGCCGCTATGAGGTTTGCACCAGATATCTCCAATGAGGGAAACTATGGATTGGATATAGCTCGTTTTGCTCTTGAACCCGTGAAACTAAAATTCCCGGAGATCTCATACGCCGATTTGTGGACTTTGGCAGGCAAAGTGGCGATTGAGTATATGGAAGGGCCCACGATTTTCTGGAAGAGTGGGAGAGTTGATTTTTTGGATAACAAATTTGTTTCTCCCACGGGTTTATTACCCTTCGATGATAAAAATACTCATCAGATTAGAAAAACCTTTACTAGATTAGGATTCTCTGATCAAGAGACTGTGGCATTGATTGGAGGTGGACTTGGGATGGGTCAGAGTCACAAAAGGTTTAGTGGGTGGGATGGAAAATGGACCCCAAACCCCACAAAATTTTCTAACGAATTTTATAGGGTACTTTTGGAAGACACATGGAGTGAAGGTGTGGTGCCAGGAACCAGGAGATTACAATACTATAATTCTGATCATTCTTTGGCAATGTTAAAAACAGATATGGACTTATTAAGAGACAAGTCGTATCTTCATTGGGTTAAGGTTTATGCTAAAAATCAGGCATTGTTTTTTAAAGATTTTTCTATAGCATTCGGTAAGTTATTAGAGTTGGGGATTAACCGGGATACGGAAGGACGGGTGCTACCAAAAGAGTAGTAAAAAAAAATAAAATGAAATTTAAAGTTCGAATTGCTTGTCCCAATTTTTTTTTTTTCACATCACCAGTTTTTTTTTTTTTATTCTTTCTTTTGCTGTAATCAATGGTTATCCCCACTATAGAAGAATTTGATGTGTTCCCCAACACTGGGTTTCTTCCTAATAAGCTCCCATTAGAACGCCTTCCACAAGAATACTATAATCCATGGGAAACTATAGCAAACAACCTTCCGTCATTATTACTCACAAAACGTATTAGATCAGTGATAGAGAAACTTCCGGTGTTAAGAACCGACCATTTGACATCTGATGAAGAATATAGAAGAGCATATCAAGTACTTGGGTTTCTTGCACATGCTTATATATGGGGTACTGACAAACCAACGGACCAGTTACCTGTGCAAATAGCAGAACCATGGATTAAAGTATCGAATTATCTCCGATTACCTCCTATTGCTACATACGCTGGACTTTGTCTTTGGAATTTTAAACAAATTATACCAAGTGATGATATATGGGATTTAGATAACTTAACTACAATAAATACATTTACTGGATCGATTGATGAAAGTTGGTTTTATTTGGTTAGTGTTTATTTTGAACATAAAGGCTCATTAGCAATAACTACTGGGTTGGATGCTATTAGAAGTGCTCATAATAACGATATAAAAGGATTAACGGAAAATTTGCAACAATTAGCAGAAGCTATAGATGAACTTGGTTCAGTTCTTATGAAGATGGAAGAAATGTGTGATCCTCATGTTTTTTATTTTAGAATCAGACCATATTTGGCAGGATGGAAGAATATGACCGAAGTTGGATTAAAAGGGGTATATTATGGGAATGAAACCAATGCTAGAAATTATGCTGGTGGTTCAAATGCTCAAAGTTCATTGATTCAATTTTTGGATGTATTACTAGGTGTTAAGCATTATTCTACTGGAGAACGCCCATTACCTTTTAAATCTGGTTCTGGTTCTGGTGCTGAAAATGGATTTATGAATGAAATGAGAGAATATATGCCAGGAAAACATCAAGATTTTTTGAAAAAGATTAATGATATAACGAATATAAATGAATTTGTTTTGAATCATCAAGATCCGGAATTGATATTATCATACGATGCATGTCTTGCTATGTTAAAACTGTTTAGAGATAAACATATACAAATTGTTACAAGATATATTATACTTCAAGCTAAAAAATTAGATAAAATGGGATCTTCTACTACTTTAAGATCAGGTCTTGCTAGAAAGAAGAAGGAAGAAAGAGGAACCGGTGGTACTTCATTATTACCATTTCTTAAACAATGTAGGGATGAAACTGGAGATCCCGCTGCTGGTAATTGGGGTAAAAGAATACTTAGCGATGGAGTAATGAGATTAAAATATTCTAAATCAAATGGAATTAATGAAGATTAATTTTTTGTAGTTTCTACATAGATTTTTTTTTTTTTTTTTTTTTTTTTTTTTTTTTTTAAAAAAAAAAAAAAAAAAAAAAAAAAAAAATGAAAAAAAAAAAAAAAAAAAAATTAAAATCTCATTTCATCTTTCATTCTACTTCAAAATGACAATTAATAAACAAACATATAAATCTCGATCTGAGGCCCATGCTTCGCCAATAGCATCAAGGTTATTTCAATTAATGGAAACCAAAAAGACCAACTTATGTGCTTCCATAGATGTACGCACAACCGAAGAGTTTCTTTCCCTAATTGATAAATTAGGCCCGTTTATATGTCTAGTCAAGACGCATATTGATATAATTGATGATTTTTCATACGATGGCACCATAGTGCCTCTCTTGGAGTTAGCCAAGAAACACAACTTTATGATTTTCGAGGATCGGAAATTTGCAGATATTGGAAACACAGTGATGCACCAGTACACTTCCGGGGTGTATAGGATCAGCAGCTGGGCGGATATCACAAACGCCCACGGTGTCACGGGCCACGGGGTAGTGGATGGGTTGAAGCAAGGTGCTCGCGAAACAACCACACCCAGGGGATTGTTGATGTTGGCGGAATTATCATCGGCTGGATCCTTGGCGTACGGTGAATATTCCCGAAAAACAGTCGAGATCGCTAAACGTGATAAGGAGTTTGTCATTGGGTTCATTGCGCAGCGTGACATGGGAGGACAAGATGAGGGGTTTGATTGGATTATCATGACTCCTGGTGTTGGTTTGGATGATAAAGGCGATGGGTTGGGACAACAGTATAGAACCGTGGATGAGGTTGTGAATGGCGGTACCGATGTTATTATCGTCGGTAGAGGATTGTTTGGTAAAGGTAGAGATCCAGAAGTTGAAGGTAAGAGATATAGAGATGCTGGTTGGAATGCTTATTTAAAGAAAACCGGTCAATTGTAACAAAAAAAAAAAAAAATTAAAATTAAATTAAATAAATAAATAAATAAATAAATAAATAAATAAATAAATAAGTATGTATGTATGTATGATTGTTTGTTTGTAAATGTACTTTTTTCTAAGCTTCTAAAGTATCAGTAAAATCAAAATCATCAGCTAATTTAGTTCTCATTATTTCAAATACTAATAATGCAATCGAAGTAGCAGGGATAGTTGTTAATGCATTTCTAACGAACCCAGAATAAGCAGCTTCAAACCAAGTCACATTAGCTCGTTGTTTCATTCTTAATACTTGTTTATAAGTATCCACATACGAATTATAATATAATTTCAAAAAGGGTGGTTGTGGTGTCCCTTTTGTATTTTTTGATGATGCATTATAAAAATCTAAAGCTTCTAATCTAGATAAATGTATTTTTTGAACTTTAGATATGGGATATTGAATAGCTAATAAAGAAAAAGCCGCAGACGCACCAGCCAATAATACAAACGAAGATTTTAAAATCTTCATCAGTCTATACCTTTCCAACTTTTCCAATTTTTCATCGATTTGATCATCATCCCAACTGAACAATTTTTTTAATTTCGATTTGATCAAAACTTCACTATTTCGATAATAATTGATCAATTTATAAGTTATATTGTATCCTTGATTCTTAACAATTTCAAAAGTCGAAAAATAAAAAGCAAACCCAAAACTTTCCTTGATCAAAGATAACCCATACCCGGCAAAAACTCCCGTCAACCCCACCTCTTTCAATTTATTGAATCCAAAAACCCACAAGTTATCATGAGATCCCTCCAACATCTCATTCACCGTCAGTCTCGTGTATATGGCGTCCACGGGTGCAGCAGCAAGGGATTGCACAGCACCAGCAACAAACCCGGCCCGCCACGTATCCACAGGAGCGTACCAATTGAACAGCAATTTTTTACTCGCCCCATCGTTCTGGTGGTGGTGGTGATCGTGGTGGTGATGTTTTTTGGTATAGTAATCCAAAGTAGTTAAATAAGTGGCGTATAAGATGACGCCGGTTGCGGAGTTTGCAATCAAAGGAGGCAAGATTTGATCGGGGATGAATTTCCAACCTTGGGTTTTAATTACGTTTGTCAACATACCTAGACTGGAATGGGTCCAGAACCTATATGGTTTAGCCAGAATGTTATCTGTCTTGTCCACTATTGCTCTGACGTATGCCAAATAGTCGAATCGAGACGGTCGGAACAACTTGACTGGTGTTCGTAAATATATCGTTTGTAATTGATATATTAATGCTCGTATCCCCGCGGCGGATAATGATACTGTTTGATTACTGCTTTTATTTTGATTTTGATGCTTGGATTCTGGTGACTCTTTGTTTATTTTGGAATCATTGTATATGGGACTCAGAAGGAATATTGTTATTAGATTATATTGTTTCTGTTGTGCATTTCTTCTGTTTATATCATTCATTATTTTTACAAAGTATTATCTATATCATTTGAATTTAATCACGTTCACCAAAGTTGTTAACTCGAAATTATATATATATATTTTTTTTTTTTTTTTATTTTTTTTTTATTTTCTCTTCTTTCTTCTCTTTTTGGCTATAGATGCAAAATATATTTAATATATATACATATACATATTATCTATAGATAAATATAATATAAAAAACAAACCCCTTTTCTTTTTTTTTTTTCCTTTTTGTTTTCACTCTTGAATGTTTGGTTCAACACAATATTTAACATATTCATTAACTACATCAGTATCAAATTCCAAACCACTGAATTTCCCAATTGTATCATCTATTAATTTATCATTCAAAAAAAGTTTTGAAGTTATTGGTATGCTATAATCTTCTTCTTCTTCTTCATTTTTTTCTTTATCAATTTGTAAATATTGAAATAAATCCCATATCTTTTCAATATATCTTGCAAAATTTTCTCTTGACCCAAAGAAATAATTTACTAAATTTTCCCAATTTTCTGGTACTACTTTAGTTTTTAAATCATGAATTATTTCTGTTAAATCTTCAATTGATTCAATAAAATTAGTTAAATAATTATCAAAATCATTCAATAAATCAGTCATTAATTTAATTATAGTTAAATTTTGATATAATTTTTGACAAAATTCATTATTGAAAAATCGATTCAATGTAATTTTAAATTGTTGGGATGTTAAATCATAAATTTTTTTCAAGTTTATTTTAAATACTCTTTTTTTATCATTCTTACTGATACAATTTCTAAGTAATATTAAAAAAATACCTTGAAATACTAAGCATTGATAAAAATTTTTAATATATACAATTGGATAATTAGTAATAATCATATTCAAAACTTGATCATTTGATTGATCAAATAAATAATTGAAATGAGTAAATAAATTCATCATTGTTGTTAAATAAGTGGTATATCTTAAACTAGGAAAATAATTAGATTCAATACGAATAAATGATAACCATCTTACAAATAAAAGTAAAATTCTTTGATTTTTATTTAATAAATCAATATCTTGAACAGTAATTATTATTTTTGATTGATTTTCTTTTCGTTGTTGCTTGAAAACGTTTTCTTGTAAAAGCTTTATTTCATCTTTTAATGTACCCAATATATTACAATATAATAATAAATAATCTTTAATAATTTCTCGAACTGATGTAGTTCCTCTGGATCTTTTATAATATAATCCCCAAATTTCAATTAAACTAGCAGTTACAGTATTAAATTTCACATTTCCATAAAGTGATTCTAATAAATATTTATGAGGTACCACAGTATTTCTTAATTGATTTGAAAGTAATAATGATCCTTTGAATTGAAAAAACACAAAATCAATTTCAATTAATCGAATGTGTATCCAATATTTAGATAAAAGTTGAAATTCTCTTGTTTCTGGATATTTCATTAATTGATGATGATGATGACGATGATTATGATTATTATGATGATCATCATCATAATAATCATAATCATTATCATCATAATCATAATCATCATCATCATCTTTTTCTCCATTGTTTATAACAGATACATCATAATAAGGATCTTCAATAGCAGTAATAAAATCATTATTTAAAACAAGATAATTCAATAAATTATTGAATTCAAGATAATTTTCCACAATCATATCATTATATTCATAGTAATTTTTTGCAATTATATACCAATCCATTAAAAATATTACATCAGTTAAACTTTCATAAGATAAAATCTTCAATTTAATAAATTTAGAAATTTTAACCCAATCATTAATTATATCTTCTTTTGGTTTATATAAACATTTCTCAAATAAAAAATTTGTATTATTACTGTTGTCGTTGTTTCTGTTGTTGTTGTTTTTGTCGTTATTATTATTATTATTATTAGTAGTAGTAGTAGTAGTAGTAGTAGTAGTAGTAGTAGTATTGTTTGATTGAAAATCAAATAAAAATCCATTAGCAAGAATTATAAAAAATAAAGACAAATTTCGTAATTGAATTATATTAAATGATACATTTAAACTTAAATTTTTAGTATTTTCATCATCAATTGTTAATAATTCATAATAAATTGATTTACTTTGATCAAATATTTCTGAATAATTTTGCATATCAATCAAAGTTGGTTGAATACTTTTCATATAATTTTCAAACATTCTTTTAAAAATTGAAAAATCAATTGGTAATAAACGTTTGATTCTTTTAATATCAACCATTGTTAAATCTATAAATTTTTTTGAATCTTCATCAAGTAATTGTTGAATAACATCTCCAACTGGAGTACTTTGAGGAAATGTAATTGTAGTTTGATTACTTCCTGCTGGTGAAGATGCAGTTAAAAAAGAAATTGGGTGTATTT
The DNA here is from genome assembly GCA_030582575.1 of Candida buenavistaensis. Classification (NCBI taxonomy): domain Eukaryota; kingdom Fungi; phylum Ascomycota; class Pichiomycetes; order Serinales; family Debaryomycetaceae; genus Candida; species Candida buenavistaensis. Next base: position 1,229 of record JAKTXM010000171.1, on the reverse strand, counting down.
TATCATGATTTGTGTTTCGGAATTCATATCCTATCTCATGTCGTTGTTGTGGTTGTTGGTGTTGTTGTAGTTGAGATTTTATCAAGGGTATAGTCTGAGGTTTGAATTCTATTTGTGGTTGTTGTTGTTGTTGTTGTTGTTGTTGTTGTTGTTGTTGTTGTTGTTGTTGTTGTGGTGGTGGTGATGGTGGTGATGGTGGTTGATGTTGTTTTGATTTTTCTTGTTGATGATGATCTTGATTATTATCACCATTCAATCTTTGTAAATGTTCTAAATGTTTTGAAGTTGCATCAATTGAAGTTATTAAAGCAGGAAATGAATCAGTATTATTATTGTTATAAGCATGAACAAAATCGTTTGATAATCTCATTTTTTTAATATTAGAACGCTTTTTCCTTTCTTTAATTTTATTTAATTCTTGTTCAGAAGGAGGTTGAGGTGGTTGTAAAAGACAACGATTTATACGTTTAAATTTTTTACAAGCAGTACAAGGAATTTGTAAATCACATTTAATTTTTAATAATTTACAAGGACCACAACTATAACTTCTTCTTTGACGTTTTGGTTTTGGTTTTGGTTCTAGTTCTAGTTCTAGTTCTAGTTCTAGTTCTAGTTCTTGATTTTGATTTTGTTTTTGATTTTGTTTTTGTTTTGATGAAAATGAAAAGGAAGAAGAAGAAGAGGGTGATGAAGGTTGATTAATTATATTTGCTATAGTTGCTTGATGATTAATTGTTGTTGTTGTTGCTGTTGTTGCTGTTGTTGTTGTTGTTGCTGTTGTTGCTGTTGTTGCTGTTGTTGCTGTTGTTGCTGTTGTTGCTGTTGTTGCTGTTGTTGCTGTTGTTGGAATTTGCGTGTTTGTTGATAGTGATGATAGTGAAGGTGATACTGAATGAGATATACCAGGAGTACTATTTGAAGATGATGAATGTGATGGAGAATCTTCAGTATTTGAAGTATTATGAATACTCCCCATTGTTAACGTTTGATCACTCTGTCTGTCTGTCTGTCTCTCTCTTTCTATATACATACATATATATATATACTGAAATTGGAATAAGAAGAAGAAGAAGAAGAAGAAGAAGAAGAAGAAGAAGAAGAAGAAGGATTTAAAAATTTCTGAACTCTCTCTTTTAGTATTAGGTCTTTATTTTTTTTTGTTTTTGTTTTTTGTTTTTTTTTTGTTTTGTTAATAAAAAAGAGAACGGAATTAAAAATTAAATTAAAGT
>JAKTXM010000170.1:0-21489 GCA_030582575.1 Candida buenavistaensis | reverse complement strand
TGATGATTCAAATGCTCGTGCCGCTACTTATATTGAAGTTGCAGTAAATGAAAAGAATATTGCAAGATGGGGTGTTGGTATTCATACCGATGTATCTCAAGCTTCTTTCTTATCTTTAATTTCTATTTTAAACGGTTTACATAAAAACAAAAACATTTAAAGAATAGTTTTATATAGGATTTAAAAATAAAAAAAAAAATTGTTTGAACAGACGAAGAAATGTAGAGACTATGATTAAACAAGACCAAACGAAACAAAACAAAAAAACAAAAAAACAAAAAATACACATACAAATATATATAGATTAAAGTAACTTTTACCTAACACACACACACCACCACCACCACCAATGACCGAAGATACTACCGGATCATTTGCAGAGGCCTATAAACAAATCAATGAAGCTGAGAAGCAAGCTGCTAATTTAGAAAGGATGCTTGATTCATTTGAAGCTAAATTAGATTCAATATTAAAAGAAACAGAAAGTTTGAAACCGAAATCCCAGGACGAGGTAGAACCCGAAGATCAAGTAAAAGAGGTTGAGCCTGAAGATAAACTAGAACAAGAACATAAAAAGAAACAGGATGATGAGGATAAGAAAGAAGAGCAAAATGAGCCAGAACATGAAGTCAAGAAAGAATCTGAACATAAAGACAAAAAAGAGGAAGATAAGACAGAACAGAAGATAGAAAAAAAAATAAGATCAATCTAGTCTATAAATATATTCTATTGAATAGGTTGTAATTCATTTTTAGAGACAAATTCAGGTTCATTGGTTTTTTCAAATGGATTAATTGGACGCCATGGATTCATCACCATATCCTCATTTAAATTAGGAATGACAATTTTAGCTGGTTTGCCGCCTTCCAACCACCATTTTTGTTTATCTGAACTTGGTGCCGGTAAACAATTATACTGATCATCTTCTGGTTTTTTATATAGATCATTAATTCCGTTATTTGTAAATTTGTAATTTTCATAAATTTCATTAGTCAAATTCTTTTTAATTACTTGATTAATTATTTTGACAGTGATTTTAAAATCGGCATAAACAGGTCTATGATCTGAAAAGATTAAATTTTGAATCGAGTTGTATTTTAATGGTTTGATTAAATTTTGTCTCGATAAATATAAAATTCGATCCGTCCATGCTGGTATTCTTTGTTTTTCACTAGTATCATAAACTTTCGTACCCTTGTCAAATTTATAAGTTGGAGGGAAGTGGATCTCTTGTTCAGAAAAAAAAGGGAAACTTTCACCATTGGCCATTTGTTCATTTAATTGGTCAAATTCAAAAATTTTGTTATACATTTTTTGTAGAATCATCGGTTTGATTTCTTCATTGGTTAAATTGATTCGATAATTGAAATCTCCTAACCAAATTATAGCATCATGGTTTTGAATTCTACGGTTTTTGGAAAATTGGATCCCTTTAATTAACGATTTATAATTATGATGCCTTTCTTCATTATTATTTAATCCAGCTGCTAAATGAGCACTCACAAAACATAATGTTGTATCTGAAAATTTGAAACTAACTGCTATACCTCCCTTATTAGCACTGACACCTCCTAATCCTGTTTTTTTAAATGAGCATTCAACATTTGAGACATATTTGACTTGGGATTCTTTAACATAAAAAAATAATGAAACTCCTCCTAATTGACCACTCCACATTACTATATATTTATTTCGTTTGTTCAATGTTTGTAAAATCTTTCTTTCCCATTGAGTTTTATTATGAAAATCGGTATTAACCATTTGTCCAGCATTCAAAGCTATAATTTCTTGTAATCCTATAAAAACTAAATCATAATCTTGTTTTTCTTCTTTATTTGGAAATATCCAATTTTCAATATCACCTTCATGAACTGATCCATTAACATTAAAAGTGGATGTATGGACCAATAAATCCATTTTAGATGTAAATTCTTTTGCATGTTTATTCAATTCTTTGTTAACATAATTATGGAACGGATTAAAAATATTAACAGGTGATTGATCTTGTAATCGACCTAATAGTTTAAGCATTGCAATTTCATTAGGTTTGGATTCAACTACACCTCCAAAATATTTTTTAGTGATATGAGATTTAACTAATGATGATTTTAATGATGATTTATTTGAATGATATAATTTATCACTAGTAGATGTAAAATTTAAAGTTAATTGAGTTATCCATAAATCATTTTCTTCCCATAATTTAGCATGCTTTGATAATATATCTTTATCTAATTCAATTCCAATATCTCTAAAAGCCAATTCAATAACCTCTTGACTAATTAATTTTGATACAAAATTAGCTTTATTTAAACTATCAAATGAATTAATTCTAAAAACTCCCAATTGTTTACCAATAAATGAAGTTGAAGATTTTTCATAAAATAAAGCCCCAAAATTAATAATTGAATTTTTAAATATTGAAACTATATCATACGGATTTTGTCCAGTATAACCAATTTTTTTCAATCTTGAAGATTGTATAGGAATATGATTATATAAAACTTTATAACTTTGATCTTCTTTACTACTCAAATAATATTTTATTTGTTCTTCAAATGCAGAGTTCAAAGTTCCCTTGTACGTCTTATCAGATAATAAATTCAATATATGAATATCACCATATTGAGAAGATATTTTATCTAAATGTCGAACCAAAGCTTCTTGAGAAGCTTCAAATGATCTTGGAAATATAATTTGTTTCCCATTGGCATTAAGTATGGTTTTCGTTGAAAAATTATTTTCCAATTCCCAATACATTGGAACATTTCCTCTTATTATGATATAAGATAAACAAAATTTCTTTGTATAAATTATCACTTCTGATTCTAAATAATTTGATACATTCCCATTTCCATCACTGCCCCAATCGCCAAAAATTGGGCCCTCTTTTGAACATGATTGCTTTGAAATCAAAGTTATTAATGCTTCATCGTTTCCAATTTTAGTGTTTACAGTCTTTGCATAACCTCGAGTAATTATAATCAAGAATCCCAATTTATCAATAATTTTTTGTTCACCAAGTGACATTCTATTTCTTGATTCAATTAATTCTTCAGTCATGAAATGATTCCACATGAATTTATTGAAGTATGAAGAATCTCCAATCAATTTAAATTCTCCACCATTATTGAATCCACGTTCTTGTAAATTTGAAGTGATATCAAAATTTTTAGAATAGTAAAAACTCCCACTAGATAGTAACTTTTGAACAGAAGCCGCCGGATACCTTAACCTTTCTCTTTCTTGATAACTCAAGTTTTCATATTCCTTGTCTAATAAATAATCATATTCATCGTTATTAAGACAGTAGAATTCAGTATTTGTAATACGATGAATCTTTTCATCAATAGTAGGCGATGCAGTAAATTCATCTTTTGTTATAAATCCAATAAAAATTTTCCCTTTAACATTCAAAAGACCAATTAATCCTAATAAATTTCCTGGAGTAATATCTCTATATAAACTCAAATCAAAATACTCTCTCCTTACAAATTCAACTAGCACATTATTATCTTTAGAATCTTTATTGTCTTTATTATGACTGACTAAATTCTTTAAACTATAATGTTTATAAGTTGGCGATGGATGTCGAATAATTAAGGCATGAGTAGATGTAGTAAGTACAAAGGTTCTAGGTTTCTCTAGTAAATATAATTTCATTATTTGATGGTGGTTTAAAAGGGAATAGTTTGTGGTGAAGTTGACAGGAAACAGGAAAGTAAAGAAAAAAAAAAAAACAGGAACAGAAACAGAAACAAACTCCACGTGATTACGTCAGTAAATCAGCTACAACGTAACAAAATAAAAAAAAAAAAAAAAAAAAAAAAAAAAAGAATAAAAATAAAAATAAAATATATAAATTATTCCAAGAAAGATTATAAAAGTCTATCGAATGTACTTTTTTTCGAAAAATCTAGCTATATTAAAGCCAACAAAAGCAAAAACAATAGCCATTTCAAAACCTATATCACCACCATATTCACCGATTTTTTTAGCTACAACACCACTATACCAAGTTTGATTCATACCCAATACCACACCAGCAACACCACAAGCAAACCCGAAAACACCAGCTAAACCCAAGGGGTAAGCTTCCTTATCGTTCCATCTTTCATAATCATATCCGTCGAATCTACCTGAATTCCAAATGAAATGAGAAGAAAACATTATACTTTCATAAATTGATAAATAATAAGAAATCAAATTCATGAAATTTTCCATTACTGCTTCGAATTTATAATAAGCCGGAATACAAATGGCCAAAGTGGCACCATTACCAGCTAAAGTCCAAGCTACTCTTGGGATTTTTCTGAAACCAGACCACACTGTTTGAGCAGACAAAGCCATTGAATACATGTTTGGGACGTTGTTTGCAACTGTGGATAAAGCTAATACAACACAACAGAATTGTCCAAATCCATGTAAGGATTTATATACCAAAATGGCATAAACCAAACCACCTACGGAATTTTCACTGTATAAACGGGTCCATTCAGGATCTGTGGAAATACCTGTGGCACAAGCAGCACCTAAAATCAAAGTAAATACCAATGGTAAAAATAAACCGGCAAAAATACTAATGAAGATTTTCCAAGGATTAGTGTTACGAGGATGGTAAACAACATAATCACTAGCATAAGTTGTCCAACCGGTAGCAAACCCAAAAACGGTACCACCAAAACTTAAAACATTACCAGCGGTAGTTTGACCACCTTGGAAGGAATCACTATGGAATTTTCCAGACATTGCGAACCTAACAATTATAATTATGAATATGATTGCGTTTGGAATCCATGCCCATTTTTCATAAAGATGTATTATATGGTATCCGAAAAAGGTGACCAACACGGTACAAATGACCAATATGAGACAACCTGCCCATGGAGGCAAGGCACCATTATTGACAATATGTAATAATTGAGCAGAGGACATGATATTGACAGCACCCCACCCGACACAAGCAACAACATTTATAGCGGCGAACAATCTGGTTGCTAAGTCACCAATAATGAATTTTGATAATAACATTTGTCTTAAACCTAAAGCTGAACCAAAACATGAAAAGAAAGCCACTGGGAAAGCACCCAAGATAGAAAAGAAGATAATCACTAAAACAGCTTGACCGAAAGCTAAATCGAATACAGTTATACCCAATGCACCTAATGAGAATGTAGCAATGACTAAGTTTGCACTTAACCACATAGTAGCCAAGTTCCAGAATGAAGTATCTGTTTTTTCTTCATCGGTAACCAATTCGATCCCTTTAGTTTCTGCATTTAATTTATGGGCCAATCTGTTGATAATATTCACTTTAGTGGTTTCGACTTCTCCACCACTTGAAGAAGAAGGATCGATTTCTTCATAAGAGTTTATAGACTTTTTTTCTATAGGTAATACCTTTTCTGGATCAGCTGACATTGTTTGATGTATTTGAATGAATTATATTTACTATTTGTAAATATATAGGAGATGATAAGAAGGGAGGGGATTAATGTTATTAAATTGGTTTGTAGGTTGATTTTTATTTCAAATAAGAAAACGTGGAATAGGATAGGGTGAGGGTCTTTTAAGTTAATATATATGTATGCAATTACAATGAGATAAGACAATGAAAAGGATGAGAGATTTGTAGAAAAGAGGGAAAAAAAAAATTTTTTCTAAAGGAAACAAAAAAAAAAAAAAAAAAAAAAGAAATTTCATCACAATAGTATAGGATAAATGATACAAAGAAGGATTCAACTTTATTCCTTCGGATGTGCCATACCAGTTAAAGATTATAGAATTTAATTTTTATAAAAATTCAACGATAAGCTAAAGAAACAAATGGCAATAGAGGACTGGCGGGGAATTATCAAAAAAAAATAAAAATAAAAATAAAATAAAAATTTAAAATTTAACATAAAGAAAAAGGAACCTGCCCCAAATATTATTTACCAAGAAATTTACAAAACTGTAACGCCAACACATGTCATCGGATAAACAACAATATGACAAGATTACTCCAGATTTATTGTAGTTTAATTTATTAATTTTTTTAACCACTTAATAAAACAAGATCTTAATACTCTCTACATTAACAAAAACACCAAATTTCAAACAATGCAACAGTAATTTTACTTTTGCTAATCTTCCCATCTTATCTTTTTCTCTTCGCCAATTTCCGAACCATTTTTATTCCAACGGAAAATAGTTCCAACCTGCATATAAATACATACTCTCTTATCTTGACGCATGACGTCTACGGCGTCAACATAATTCCCGAGTTGATTGGTCAAAATAATAAAAATAATCGTATCTTTATTAGTTGTGGTGTAAATGAAATAGAGATCTATATTCATTTTAAATACGAAGAGAAATTGGGAATCTTATTTTTCTTCACTTTTTAAAGATAGAATCGTGTGACAGACGGAGTGGACTGATGTATAACTATGTAAGATCCAATTGGTAGCGTGTATAGGGTTATAAACCTAACGCTCGATTATTATTACAACTAAACTTTAATTTAAATATAAAAAATTTCACATTATATTAATAAAGAACTATAAATCTACTTGGTTTTTTTTTTTTTTTTTTTTTTTTTTTAATTTTAATTTTAATTTTTAATATAATTTTTTTGTTTCTTAAAATTGAATACCATTAACTCTCAACAATTCTTGTAATCTAGAAACTTCATCTTGTAAAGCATTTTTTTCACCAATCAATGCTTCAACTTTATCTTCCAATTGATTCATTCTTTCCATTTTACGAGCTCTTGATCTTCTTGCAGCTTCAGTATTCTTAGCTCTTTTTAAAGCAGCTGAATCTTTCAAATCTTCGACAACAATTGGTTGTAAAGGTTGAGATCTTTGTTTTTTAGAATAAGTAACACAACCTAAATGATCAATTTTTGATTTTTTATTAGATTTAAAAGAATCCAACATTGGAGTAGATAAAGCAGATGAAGGATTTGGAGTAAACAATTGTGATTGATGTTTCTCAACTTCATTAAACTTTCTTTTACTTGGTGGACCTGATGTAATGCTTGTAGCAATAGTACTACATAATTCAGGACTTGAAGCAGACGTAGTTGAAGCAGAAATGGTTTCATCATTTGATGAAAATCCAGCACCATTTGGAGAAGGTTCAATAATAACAACATCTTCTTTAGGAATCAAAGCATCATCATCGTCATCATCTAATGAAATGATTGGATCATTGTTATTACCACCGTTGGTAATAATATCTTCATCTTCTTCAAATAAAGAGATCCAATCTTCATTAGAATTGACTTTAGCTCCATCCATAATAAAATCCAATTCATCAAACATAGGAGTATGATCAACATTTCCATCACTAGTACTAAAGACAGAATCTAAAACACTAGTGTGTAATTTGAATGGAGAAGTATTTTTAGTTTGTTCTTCCAAATCTGGTAATGCTGAAATTAATTTTAATTCAGCATCAATTGGAGGAACAACAACGTCTTTGTTGTGTTGTTCGGTAGAAGCAGTAGCAAATAAATCGTTGGATTCAAACATTGAATCTTCATAAATAATAGGGGTAGTGGCGGACATTTTAAAAAGTTTAACAATAACAAAACTAATTCAGTAGGGAAGGGGTGGGGAATTTCAATTAATAATAAGTACGGGAACAGTAATATATAACCTTTTTGATTTTCTAATTCAATAGTAGTAGTAACAGGGCGTCATAATGGACGTTTAAGATAATTCTATTTCAACATTTTTAATAATATATTAGGGGGGAGTCAGTAATAACAACAAAACGGAGGTATTTCTTCTTATTTATCTGTAAATTAAATGATATAAATAATGAAAAAAAATTTTTTTTTTAGTTTATGATAAACAATAAATTTAAGCACACATAGTGAGTAATAATTAATCTAGTAGCAAGCAAAGGGTAAATAAAAGTAAATAAAAGTAATTAGTTTTTGTTGTTTTGTTTTGTTTGTTTGTTTGTTGTTTATTATAAGAGAAGTGAAATTTTTTCTTTTTCTTGGGAGGTTTGGTTATTTTAAGTTATCTTTATAGTAACGAAACAGAAAAAGAAAAAATTTTCACAAGGGGGGGATAAGTCGTGTACCAAAATAATAAACGAGGGAACAAGCCTTATACTAAATTATTATTGGTCAATGATAGATCTTATAAAAAAAAAAACCACAAAACAATAGTCGTGTATTATGACCATAAATGTTATTTACGAAAATAGAATAAAAATGACTCATTTTCAATTTGTAAGCATACAAAGAATAACAAATACCACACATAAAATAGGATAGGATAACCCCCTCTTTCAAAAATAGTTTTTGTAAAATAAAATTATTCATTCTAGTTCAGTTATAGCTAAGGTTTAATGCATACGATACTTAAATTCATTTTAAAATCACGTGCATTAACGTGCTAGATGGTTTTTTTTTTTAAATAAATTTTATTTTGTGTGATTTTCCTAAATTGAAAAAACTCCGGTTTCGCTTAAATCAAAGACAAACATCTAAGATCCCTCTCTCTTCATTTCATTTTAAACCATTTAGAAATTTTTGACTTCTTCTTCTGTTCATCTGTATCTTCTTTATGAACTTCACTTGGTAAATCACCTCTATGTCTTTCTAATACTCTTTCGGGTAATTCTTCACTTGGTTTAATAGTTAAATTGTCATTTTTAATAAATGGACCTTTAATATTTGAATCATTCTTTTTTAATTCCCAAATCAATACAATTCTTTCTTGTTGAAAATCAGGTAATTTATATAAATATTCATTATTATTATTAAATGATAAATCTAATGTTTTAAAAGGTGGATAACCTTGTTTTAAATTATAAATATTAATAAAATCAGGAATCAATAATTCATCAATTTTTTTAATTAAATTACCAAATTTAATTTGTTTAATATTTTCAATAAAATTAATTTGTAAAATTGAAAGATCGGGAAATTTGATTCTAATTTGATATTTTGAAGGAATAATAATATTATTATTTTTAATCTGTTTTTTATTTCCTGATTTTCTAATTATATTTTGATATGTTTTAGCTTGATTTAATGTCATTTCATAATCTTCATCGGGATTATTATAATAAGTTTCTTTATGAGGTTTATTCGATGGGATATACAATTGTGGAGTTTCTTTGATTTCTTCTTCTTTAAATTTATAATCTTTCTGAACTTCAATTGATCCATCTTCCATTTCAATGTCCTTAATTGATTCTTGTTTTGGAGAACACGACACCTTCTCCTCCTCCTTCTCCTCCTCCTTCTCCTCCTCCTTTTGATTTGGTACTTCTACCAGTTGTTCTTGTTTCTCTTGCTGTTTCTTTTTTTGTTTTTCTTCTTGTTCTCTTAATTTTCTGATCCTATCTTGTTCAATGTGTAATTTGATAGCATCCTGTTGTTTTGTTTGAACATGTTCATCAACATTCCCCTTCAATGTAAATCTAATAACAACACTATTTGAACTTCCAACAATATCACCCAACTTAAGTTTTTCATAGTCTTCTGAACCAATAGTCAGATTGAGAATTCTCAATAATGAAGGTTGTTGTCTATTCTCATTATCAAGCAAAATTCCAAATTCATTAATCAATTGTAATAAATTCAAATCACTAGAGACTTTTTTAATTGATGTGTGTACATCATTTATAAACTTGACATTCACTTCATGAATTACCGTTTCTGCCTCGGCACCTTCCGTCACTTTCAACGTCACTTTGGAATTATTTAATAAATTGGTCAACCGAATAGGCAACGACCCATCCAAGAGTTTTTCATTATGGTATAACTTCCCCGTGTTATTCTTGTCTAGTTTGAATGCAAGTATGGCCAGAGTCACCAATTGATTCACCAACGATGATCGAGGCACACTGATTCGTTTCTGCAGGTGTTGGTATATGACGGTTAAAGATATGTTTGACATTCCAAGTGGTGTGGCGAAAAAAGAAAAAAAAAAATAAAATAAAAAATACAAGTGCGCCAAGTTTTCTTTCTTCTCTCTGTCTCTGTCTCTGTCTCTGTCTCTGTACATTTCTATATACATATATATCTATATATACACTTTATTTTAGTCATTAGGCACCCATTTACTTTTCAAAATTCGACGAACTGCTTCAGGTGAAATATGAAACAATTTACTTAATTCAATAGTATTTAAATTGGGGTGAGTTTCTTTTAGGTCTCGTAAATTGTTCATTTCTAATCTCGATATCTTTCGTTTGGGTCTCCATTCATCATGTTTCGATTTCAATGTTCTATTTCTCTTCACCCAAAATGGTGGTTTTGGATCGTTTTGGATTATTGATTGACGAAATTCTTCAAATGTTACTTCTTTAGTGGATGCCGATGCTGCTGCTGCTGCTGCTGCTGCTGTTGTTGTTGTTGTTTTTGTTTTTGTTTTTGTTTTTGGTGGTGGTGGTTTAGTAGAGTATACGCGTGTAAGTTCAAGAACCCGGTTAAATCCATTTATGCATCGAAACATTATCGTGATGATGAGGTTTGTAATTAAAAGCAAAAATGGAAAAGTCGTGCATTTAAGTTTTTTTTTTTATTATTATTCTTGACGTGTGTGGTTTTGGGAAAAAAAAAAAAAAAAAAAGAGAGAACAAAATAATACATAAACCAAGCAAACACGATAAAGAAGTAAGGGATATTAATTATGATTACTGATGATCAATTAAATACAATTGCTTTAACTTTTGGATTTACTTCTATAATATTAATTGTTATATATCATGCAATATCTACAAATTTACACAAATTACAAGAACCAACTCACTCAAATAAATTAAATGCTGAATTGCTAAATGAAGAATAATAAATGAAAACAAAGGCATTGTTTTAGTATGGTATTATTATACTTATAAATATAAATATACACTTAATTGAATTACTATTTACAAAACCTCCTCCTCCTCCTCCTCCTCCTCCTCTTTTTTTAAAGAAATTGTCAAAAACCTTTTTTTCATTATTCTTTATTGGAAAAATGTATCACGTGGCTTGCTATATGCCGGACACAGTGCGAAACGGAAACTGAAAAAAAAAAAAAAAATTATGAAAAAGAGAAAAAGCAGCATTCAAAAAAATTTTCATTTTACCAAAAGAAGAAGACTTATACCAAAAGGTCATTATCTGTGGGGGACGAAAAAACTTTCAGATTATAATTTAATTATTTATTTATTTAGAAGAAGAAGAACAAGAAGAAAAATAAGAAGATATTAATTGAGTATTATGTCTTGGTTTAGTAAATCTAGTGATGATGATCACACGCAAATCAAACAAACCTTAGGATTTGATCCTCGTGAAGTTAGTGATGTGAATAATATTATATCTAGTCCAGGTGCGATATCCAGCAGTAGATTGCATCCGTTAGCCGGGTTAGACAAGGGGATTGAGTATTTAGATTTAGAAGAAGAAAAGTTGAATAGTGTTGAGGGGTCAAAGGGGATAATTCCAAGTAGATCCTGGACGGATGATTTATGTTATGGGACGGGGGGTGTTTATTTAATGGGGTTAGGAATTGGGGGCTTGTATGGGTTTCAACAAGGTGTCAAGAGTTTACCGGAGAATGCCCCACCCAAGGTGAAATTAAACCATATTTTAAATAATATCACCAAAAGAGGTCCGTTTTTAGGAAACAGTGCTGGTGTTTTAGCATTGACTTATAATTTGATCGATTCTACTATTGATGGGATAAGAGAAAAACATGATGATGCAAACTCTGTGGTTGCTGGTGCGTTGGCTGGTGCTTTATTCAAAAGTAGTGCCGGTGCTAAACCAATGGTTTATTCTTCTGTTATGATGGCGGGTGCAGCTGGTATTTGGTGTGGTTTAAAGAGATTATTACAAGAATAAGATAATAATTTTTTTTTAAAAAAAAAAAAAAAAAAAGGTGCTGTTGTTGTTTTTCCTTTTTTGTTCTTTGTAAGCTTGTATAAAGAGAGAGAATATATATATATATCTAATTCACTTTTATAGTTTTCTTTTGTCGTTTGTTTGCGGAGGATGATGATGATGATGATGATGATGATTTTGAATGATTATTATTGTTGTTGTTGTTTTCTAGAGGTCTTTTTGTTGGAGTTTCATCAAAATCTAATAACATTTTTGATTCATCCCATAATTTAAAAAATTCATTAATTTTATTACTTCTTTCAAGGATATATTTTTCATAACTATCTTTATTAAAATAATTTGCTTTTTGACAATCTCTATTCATGATTTGAAATATTTTATCTTCTTTTTTACAATCATTGTCAATTTGTTGTAAAATTTCTTCCATAGATTCATAATTTTTAACTTTTGATAATTTTTGATAATATTTTGATTTTCCTGGTATCATATTTAAAATCATATATTTAGTACCAGAAAAGAAATGATGATATTTTTTAGAAATTTTATAAAAATCTTTGATTATATCATATTGAATTTTAATTTCATTATAATTTTTTAAGAAACAACTAGGATTAGATTCTGCTGATTCTGCAATCATAATACTTAATTTATTATTATTCAAAGCAATTTGTAAACTTTCAAGATCTTTAGTATTTTGAAAATTTCCATTAATAATTATTGAAATTCCCCTTTTTTCTATAATTGGTATTAATTTAGGTAAATAATTCCATATTGGATTTTGACGATTTCTCATTATAGGAGTTCTACAATGAATAGTTAAATTATTAATACCAGTTTCGATAATTTTTTCAATTAAATTTTTTGATTTTTCAAAATTATTAAATAATCGTATTTTACAACTAATTGGTTTACAATAAGGTTTACCAATATTATTAACCAATCCAGTTAATATTGAACATAATTTATCGGGAGTTTTTAATAGTTCTGCACCCATACCTGAATGAGTTGAGAAATTTTTCGGGCATCCACAATTCAAATCGATTCCATCAACATCATCAATGACTTTTTTAGCTGCTTCAATAGCCAAATCAGGATCACTTGATCCGAGTTGTAAGATTAATTTACCATTTTCCAAGGGGTGTTTTCGAAATATCACTGTTTCCTTTTGTTGATTTTGATGATTATTTGTAGCAATATAATCAATTGTATTTAATTCATGATTGATTATACGTGTTGTTTGAATCAATTTTTTATCGACCAATTCAGGGGTCCATACTAAATCACAACCATATTTTAAAGATATCAATCTCATGGGTAATTCTCCACTTCTTACCATTGGTGCAAGACATACTTTATTGGTATATTCTAGCATCTTATGTCGGATCATATATGTATATGTTTGGTAAATGATGTGAAAATTAAAATTAAAAAAAATAATAAAAAAAAAAAAAAAAAAAAATGTCTCTCAGATGAGCTAGTGTCGTGTGTACGACATGGATGCAAATCAAAACCAAATAAAAAAAAAAAAAATTAAAAATAAGAGACCAATCTTACTTTAGTGGTGGTGGTGGTGGTGGTGGTAGCATTAATAGCCGAGGGATTAGGAGGGGTAAAATCAGTTGGTGGATAAAATTTAAAATAAAAATAGAATTAGTATTATTAATATTAATAATTCCGAGGTTAGGAGATTAAATATGGGTCACACATAAATAAGGTGTATACATTTAACCAATTAACAATTAATTGAATGTCATCTGTTTTTCTCTGTTTCCCTTTTCAGAAAAGTGTCTGACAGATGAGAACAACAAAGAAAGAAAGAAAGAAAAAAATAAAAAAATAAAAAAAAAAAGAAATGATTTCTTTTTGTCTTTCTGTAAACTCAGAACTTGAATTCCTAAAAAAAAAAAGAATTTTAATTTCGGTATAATAAAGAATTACACTAGTATAGAATATCCCACCAATAATGACGTTTAATAATAATAAAATAGTGTTTATAAGATACTTAAACAAGTCCTATTGTAATTGTATATATATATATATATATATATATGTATCACGTAATTTGTTTATATATATCTGTTTGCTCATCTCTCTCTTGATAAAGAAATTCCACTCTTGGTTTGGAAGAAAAAAAGAAATGACCAAGAGGATTTGGAATTTCTTTATTTTTGTCTGAATTGTTTAATAAACAAATCACAAGCTATAGATATTAGAAGGAAGTAAACTTCCGATTAGATTGATAATAAGTAACTATATATATATATCTTGCTGTTGCTGTTGCTGTTGTATTCTTTTAGTAAATTGGATGACTTTGGTTGTTGTTGTTGTTGTTGTTGTTGTTGTTGTTGTTGTTGTTGTTGTTGTTGTACAGTTACGACGATTTAAAGAGTCATGCCAATTTTTTTAATGCTTGATGTTTATTTATTATAATCACACAGACACTAGTTTTAGTGTCTGACTCTCAACCAGGAATAAAACGGTTCTTCTTATCGCGCGCCACTCTATTATTTTGGGTTGCAACCAAACAAGAAAAGAAAAAGAAAAAAAAAAAAAAAAAGATGATTTCTTTTATCAGCGAGAATGTTTTATCAATCAATGTGGGT
This sequence comes from Candida buenavistaensis, assembly GCA_030582575.1. NCBI lineage: Eukaryota > Fungi > Ascomycota > Pichiomycetes > Serinales > Debaryomycetaceae > Candida > Candida buenavistaensis. The sequence goes on along the minus strand of JAKTXM010000170.1, from coordinate 7,044 downwards.
GGTGGGGTGGATGTTGAACAAATAGACCATACCACAATTTAAAAATTTGAATACAAGAAATATAAATTATACGATTATGGAATTGTATAAGTCAATGGTTATATTAATTAGAACTAGATACAATTGATTTACAAAAGAAAAACAAATCTCTGTTTTTTTTTTTTTATTTTATTTTATTTTTTTTTTTAAAGTGTCTGGGGGGAATCGTAAACAAACAAAAAAATAAAACAAAAAAAAAAAAAAAAAAAAAAATTTTTTTTTTTTTTTTTTTTTTTTTTTTTTTTTTTAAAATTTTTGGGGGAAAAAAAAAAAAAAAAAAAAAAAAAAAAAAAAAAAAAAAAAAAAAAAAAAAATTATTTCTTTCTTCTTTATCGCACTGCATATAACCACAAAAAAAAAAGAAATTCCAAAACAATACAAAACAAAAAATTTTTTTTTTTTTTTTTCTTTCTTTCTTTCTTTTTAAAAATGTCCTCTTCATCTTCATCTTTTTATATAAACACCCTCTTGTATTATATATATTTATATATTTATACATTTATATAAATATAAATATAAATATTTATTTATATAAATTTATTTACTTCTTATTGTTATTTATAGCTTTCATAGAGAATATGACATTCTATTATCAACCAATGATAAAATATACATCCACACCACCACTTACTAATAATACAAATACAAATATAAACAATTCAATCAATTTACCAAATTGTTTAACACCAACCATTGAACAACAACAACAACAACAACAACAACAACAACAAATCAAACCAATTAATAGTAATAATAATGATATCGATATTAATTCACAACCGTTATCACCTCCTTTATCACCATATCAAAGAAATGCAACTTTAATTAAACATCCATTACCTCAATTACCTCAATTACCTCAATTCTATAATACAACAGCAACAACAACAAAATCTTTTTTAAATCAAAATGAATTTAAATTAGAAAATTTTAATGATTATAAATTAACCATCAATATTAAAACCAATTCAAATTATTATAAAAATCAATTTGATTTTTTAAATAAATACAACAATAAGAATTATAATGAAATCATTACTACTGGTAATAATAATAATTTACCACAAAGAAAATATAAAAAAAGATTAAACTATGATTATTATAACAACAACAACAATAATAATAATAATAATAATAATAATGATGAGTATGAAGGTAATTCAGATATTGAAAGAATTAGAACTAGAAGAGTAATTAAAAATATAAACACTGATGATGATATTGGTATTATTGATGGTAGTGAAAATGAAAACATTTCTAGTACTCCACCACCTAAAAAGAGAAAAAAGGTTTCTTCAACTCCTTCAACTCCAATTATAACTTTACAACAACAATTAATTGATGAAACAATTCCAGATTATTCCCCAAATATTAATACATTACCAGCAAATAATTCAAAATGTTTAAAAATTGAATGGAAAGGTCAACCAATGGATTTATCAAATGATCCAAATTTGGATAAATTGAACCATCCAGCTGAAATTTTATTAGCTAGTATATTAAGATTACCAGTTTCTGTTTATCTTGATTCTAAAAGAAGATTCTTTTTTGAAAAAGTTTCTCGTTTAAAAAATGGTAAAACTTTTAGAAGAACAGATGCTCAAAAAGCTTGTAGAATTGATGTTAATAAAGCTAGTAGATTATTTGCTGCTTTTGAAAAAGTGGGTTGGTTAAATGATGAATTATTTGATAAATATTTATAAAGACAACAACAATACGGTTTTGAAAAAAAAAAAAAAAAAAATAAAGTGGTGATTCATATTCAGTTCAATTGGTTTGGTTTATTTGTTTATTTCATGATTTTAAAAAGGGGGGTTTTTTTATTATTATTATTATTATTATTATTATTTTAATTACATATATTTATTTGGGATTTATATATTTTAAACAAGAGGTATTATTATTACTAAACATATAACTTTTTACAAAGGAAAAGGGAAATTTTTTTTCTTCTTCTTCTTTTTTGAAATCAAAAGAAGAAAGGAAAATGGGAAAAATATAGAAATTTGGTTTGGTGAACTTTTGTATTATTTTAAACCACAAGTCAACAACAATATGAGAAGGGTGTATTTTTTTAAAAATTAGACTAAATATATATATATAGATATATTAATTGTTTTTATTTTCAATTTTCTTTTGTAGCATTATTCAATTAATGATTCATTATTCTTATCACGATAAATATAAAACTGTAAAAATATAATTGAATCTTCTAAAATTGTACCCAATGAACCTAATAACCAACTCAAATTTAATAATATGTATTTCCCATCACTTCTATAAAATAAAATTTGTCCAGCATATGTTAAATTACCCAATGTTGAAAATAAAAAAAACAATAAACTCAATCCATGAACACTTTTCCTTTTATGGTTTTGAATAATTTGTGGAATTCTTGCTCCTAAATATAATAAAGCACTACAATATCCCATAATTTGTGGTCCCAATTCAATCTTTTCATCATTATCACCACCACCACCACCTCCTCCTCCTCCTCCTCCTCCTCCATTGTTATTATCTTCATTTGATGAAGAACCACTAATAAAAAATCCTAATACACCACATCCAATAACAAATAAAATCGGTAAAATATATTTGATAAATATTGAATGGTATTCAGGTTCTAAAGCAATATCAGTCAAAGTACTACTTCTTCTACTTCTATTGCATTCACCATTATTAATCAAAGGACTTTCCTCATCATTTTCATGTCCATCTGCTTCATTTGTACCAGAATTTTTTCTTCTATATTTATTACCACCACGTTGATGATGATGATGTTTATGTTTTGGATAAACAAAAGAATAATAAAAATATGAAAAAATCATCAAAAAATCAGCAATACAAAACCAAATAGCCAAAAATATAACTTCACTTAATAGATTCGCCCATAAAGCACCCATCAAATTAAATAAATCTCCTAAAAACCAAATCGTAATAAACCCAATCGCTATACCTTCGGCTGATTTCAATCTCCATTGTTCTATTAATTGAGGCATCAATAAAACTATCCAACATGCTAATGACGTTGACCCCATTAACCCACTCATTTGGGTCCGCCAACTGGACGACGTGGCTATTAATAATGATATCATACTTGGAAAAAAGTTTAATCAAGTCCTTTCTTTTTGGTTTTTTTTGTTTTTTTTTTTCTTCATTGCTGTTGAAAAAAAAAAAGAAAAAAAAAAAAATGACTGATGTTATCATGCGGAATTAATTACTACATTCAAACAACGCGGTTAAAATAATCAGCGCAATCATCAATCGCACAATTTCATTAATTAAACTTAGTGAAAGAGAGATATATAATAAAAAATAGTTTATTTATACAGAGAAAAGAAGTTAAAAAGTTCCTCCAGCTTGTACCAAATCATAACTTGATCTTGGTTTTTTAGGACTGATTTTGAATTCACGTAATTCAGGTTCATAATAATTCTCTTTATCAATTGTAATTTGATGATGTCGGTCAGTGGTGGTGGTATTATCAACTAATCGACGTAATCTGGTTGTTTTTGATAAACTTTTTATAATTTGATCTTTATCTTTTAATTGTTCTTTCAACATCATTATTTCTTCTTCTTGATCTTTTAAAATTTCAATCATTTCATTTGAATGATGGTTTTGAATCTGTTGCGATTGATGTTGATGTTGACGACGTTGTACATTCATCAATTGATTTTCCAAATGATTAATATACGACTTATATTCATTCATTTCATAAGTCATTTTTTTATAAAAATCTTCAATATTACTCATTAAAATTTGTGGATTATCTAAACCCAGTATTAAAATATCATTTAAAATATCATTTTTAATAATTACAGTTTCTGTTTTTTGTAAATCCGCTAATCTTTTAAAATGATCCAATTTCTCAATCAATACTTTATTTTCTGATTCACCACCATTTTTATTATAAGAAATAAAAGAAGAAGAACAAGAAGTAGTGGAACTAGAAGATATTAATTTATCAATCTCTTGTCGTTGTTGTTCAATTATATGATTTAATTCCTCAATGGTTTTTCCCGAATCATCCAATTTTCGTCCATTATTTTTCTCAACATTGATTACTATATCTTTTGCTCTTGCAGCAAATCTCAATGTTTTGTAAGTTTCAGATACACACTGTTGTTGTTGAGATGGTGTTGAATTTTGTAAATTATTATTATTATTATTATTATTACCACCCATATGAATGGTACATAAAATCAGTACCAATGAAGAGCCACTCAATGCAGGTTGTAATAATCGAGTCAATTTCGAATCTCGATAAGGTATATGATCCAAATTACTACTCACTGAAGAATTTGATAATTTATTAATCACATTCGATAAAGCCAACAATGATTTGTTAATGAACGATCCTTCCTTTCTTCTTTCTAAACTACTTGCTGCTCTTTCCAGTCCCGCCAAATCACATAATGATAATGTCGATTTAAATTCTGTTTCTGTCTTTAAATCAATCATTTTTAATTTGATTTGTAATATCGAATGAGATCGAGACGATCTTGAATTGAAATCAGTCACACTTGTCTTACGGTTGGTGTCTCCCTTTTTAATCAATTGTAATAATTGTTTTTTCGAACTAATTTTGGCATTAGTTAACCCAATCACCTTTGTCCCAAATTCAATATCATCACGAATCTTCAAATCTTGTTGCTTAGGCACTTCCAATAATAAATCAATGATTTTTTCATTATAGATTTCCAAATACGAAATATCAATACTATAACTCCGCTGCTGTTGTTGCAGCTCCATTTTTTCAAAAATATCATTCACAGCCAACTCAACAAACCCAGGATCAAGCTCAGTACCCTTCATAGAATACGTCTTACCCGATCCAGTCATACCATAAGCAAATATAGTCCCGTTATAGCCCTCCTCAAGAAACTTCTCCACAATATTGAAACACGTCCTGTTGTACACTTGAACATTGCTCAATTTCGAATCCATGGGGAAAACATTATCAAATTGGAAACAAGTCCCATCGGAATTATTAGTTATGGAATTTTCAACCGTATCAATGTTCCAATTTTCATAACCTTGATCAAGCACATTTGGATTGGGACGAATCGAAACCGTTATTGTTCCCGTATACGGATCACTCCCGGATTTGAGTAACGGAGTACACGGTCTACTCATGGACATGGCTGAGCTTGGTCTTGATCTAGGTTGGATCGGAGATGAAGATTTCGAAACCATTCCTCCTGCTGCTCCTGCTGCTCCTGCTGCTGCTGCTGCTGCTGCTGTTGTTGTTGTTGTTGTTGATAATCTAGAAGGTGGACGAAACATTCGTGATGTAGATGAATTGGGTTGGGTGGTGTTGTTGTTAGCATATGATTTTGCTCGTGTTGGTGTTTTATAGGACATGTAAAATAGCTTTTTCTTTTAGGATGTGAATATAAATAGATGGAAAGAGATATTCAAGGAAATATTGGAGTTGGAGGAGGAGGTAGCTAAGTAAGGTGGATAAGTAAAGTGGGTTTTTTCTTTTTATTTTTCTTTTTCTTTTTATTTTCAAGTTTTTGGCATGTTGCACCAAAATTTTGATATTTACAATTCATCCCAATTTAGTAATTTAATTGCGAAATTATTTTTTTTTTTTTTTTTTTTTTTTTTTTTTTTTTTTTTTTTTTTTTTTTTTTTTTTTTTTTTTTTGTTTTATATATATATATAGATCTGCAAACTATACGTTATGCTATACACACACATACACACAACGTTTTATTATAAAACAAAACAAGCTCGGTCAGTTATATCCTTACCATACCAAAATGACCAATCTTTGTATTTTTTATTCAACCCACTCCCGATATTATCTAATTCTTGTTTTGCCAATATAGCACATCTAATATCATAATAAAAAATACTAAAACATAATTTTCTACTAATTACTGATCCAACATCCACAATTTTTCCAAATTTCTCAAAATCAATTTTGATATCTTGTAAATTTAAATCATTCGAATAATGTATCTCGGGTTCCGGATAAAACATCTTATCTCCATTTCGGATTCTTTTACCAGGGACATTCTTGGAAATTATTAAACATCTTCTACACCCATTATGTAAAATTTCCGTCATTAAACTACTAGAAATAGAGTGGTTGTTGTTATTGTTGCTCTTGTTCTTGTTGTTGTTGTTATTATAACCAAGAATGACATTCTCATCATTTACCCAATCTACTTTTAATTTTATTCCATTTACCATTAACAATCCCGTTGCTTTTCCATAAATATAAAATTGTTTTGCATGTTCAGGAAATATAAAATGTATCTCAATTTTACCACTCGGTAAAACAACAATTTTTTCTAATGGGCCCCCACAGACTTGTTGCAATACACTATTCAACCCCATTGATTCAGTTATATTTGAAAGCACAACCGTTCTTCGTTTGGGTTGTTGTTGTTGCTGTTGTTGTTGTTGTTGTTTCAGAGCAGAAATCGGTAATGATGGCGTAGACACCGAAGAAGGAGGTTTTCGAACTCTATTGAGCAACACCTTATGTAACTTTTCATTACTAATTGTATGATTGATATTTTCCAAACTCGGATTGACCCCAGTCAACGGACCACCAGTACCACCACCTATTTTTCTTGAAGGATACCCGTTTTTCTCACCAAGTGTAGACTGATCATCATTGAAATCATCTCTAGAAATACTCGAGGACGTATCATGAAAACTTTCAATCTTGGTAAATGGCCAAGAACAAACCTTCAAGAAATTGTTACGTCTACTACTGGAAGAAATCCCATGAATAGTGGAATATTTATTATTGGTGGATGAATAATTGGTTTCGGAAACTAGACGTGAAAACGTAAAACTCGGTGCTCGAACTGACGACCCCATTGGTTTTTTCAATATCAAATTACTATTGTTTTTTGTTGATGAATCCGGAGTGGATCCCGAGGAGCTGTAAAATAAGTATGAGTCAGAATGCATGATTGATTTTAGCATTGGTTGGTGCTGTACGTTAGCAATATTGAAGAAAGTTTTTACCTATATTTT